>MU389458.1:0-94752 GCA_022578775.1 Xylaria venustula
TTAATTATATATTATATATAAATAAAAAAAAATTATTTTATTTTTATATTAACAAATAATTAAATTATTATATATTATTATTATTATTATTATTGCTGTTTTTATTGCTATTATATTTAATTTATAAATTAATAAATTTATTAATTTAAAAAATAATTATATAAATATAAGCTAAATTAAACGTTAATTAATTTAATAATTATTATTGCAGTTATTTTTGCGTTTGCTGCTTTTGCCGCCGGCGCTAACTTTACTGGTAGCCCGTTTGCTGCTTTTTTAAGCACTTTTAATTAGCAGCAGCAGCAGCAGCAGCAGCAGCTGCAATTGTTGCTGCTGTAGCCGCATATTTTTGCGCGCGCTTGTTTTGCCGCTGGTGCTGTATGCGTTATGCCATGCCTTTTGTGCGTGCGTGCTGCGGTGTTAAGCGGTTAAAATTTTATTTGCCGAAATGCCGCCACTAGCACGCGGTGTTACAAATGTGCTTTTAAGCATATTTATATTTTGCTATAAATATTTTTTGCTAAATTTTAGCTTTTTTTAATATATGTTAATATAATTTTATATTTTAAGCTATAATAAATTGTTTTAATAAATATTTAATTTTTAGCTATTTTTTAAGCAAATAATAAATTATTTAATTTTATATATAAATTATTTTAATTTTATTTAAATAATTTATTTAATAATTAATAAATTTTTTAAAAAATTTGCTATTTTTGCTTTTATTGCTGCTGCTGTTATTATTATTATTATTAATTTTATTATTATTATATATATATATATTTAATTATTTGCCGCTTTTTTTAAGTTTAATTAAATGCGTTTTATATTTTTTTAAAAATTTGCTTTATAATTATTAAAATTATAAAATATTAATTTAAAAAAGCCAGTATATTTAAAATTAATTTTTTTAATAAATTCTTTAGTTTAAATAAATTGCTAAATTTAATTATATGCTTTATTTATTATTATATAATATATATTTTATAAATTTAAAAATATTTTAAAATATTTAAATTATATTTTTTATAAATTTTTAATAAGTTTATTAGCTAGCATTTTATATATTATTAAATATTTTATTTTAAAAATTTTTTTGCAATATTTTTGCTTTATTTATATATTTTATATATTTATATAGTATAAATAAATATTAATTTTTTTGTTTTTTTTAATTATTAAATAAATCGCTTAAATATTATTTAAATAAACTTTTTATTTTTAGTTAAATTTTAGCTATATATTTTTAAATAATTTGCGTAAAGCTATAGTTTTTATTTTTATTATACCAAGCGCATTAATTTTTATTTCGGTAATAAAAATAAATATTATATTTTAACGCGTAATTTTTTAGTTAATTATATTTTTAAACAAAAATATAATAAATTTATATAATAAACGCTTAATTATTTTATTATTTGCAAATAAAACATTATTTGCAATAATAATTATTTATATGCTTTAATTAATATAGCTATAAATAATTTTTAAATATTTAATATAATATAAATAACATATAATTTAATTTGTTATTTTTATATATTTTAAGCTAAAATTTATTAAAAATTTTAATAATAAAACTGCTATAAATATTATATTAAACTTTAGTATAATTGCAATATAAAAAATAAATTTTACGCATTTTTAAAACATTTTTATTTAAACTTTAATAATTTATTTAATATAAATAAAAAGCTTTTTATAAAAAAGCAGCATAATTAATATTTAGCTACTGTTAATTAAATTATATTTGCGCGCAATTTTTTTAATATATTAATTATAAAGCAACATTATTATATAAATTTGTTTATTTTTAAACATTTTAATTTTTAAAAATTATTTAAAAATTTTTTTTTTTTTTAAATTATAATATAATTTAATTTTTTGTATAATTTTTTTAGCTATTTTTATATATTTTTTATTAAAAAAAATTAAAAAATTATTTATATAAAATATTATATATATGCTATAATTAGCTATATAAAAAAAGCATAGCTTTTTAAATAAAAAAATTATTTTAAGCTTTTTTAATATAAACGCAAACTTTTTATATTATAAAAAAAATAAATTTTAAAAATTATATAAAATTTTTTTAAGCAATATTATTATATTTTTTTGCTTAAAGCTTTTAAATAATTTATATGCTATTAGTTTTTTATTATTTTTTTTTGCGTTAAAAAACGCGTTTATTATATTATATTGCTAAATTTTTTAATTTTTTTAAGCTATTAAAACTATTATTAAGCAAAAAGTTTTAATTGCAAGCGTAGCAGCATAAATTAACTAAAATATATTTTTAAACTAAAAATTATTTTAAATTATTATTTATATTTTGCTTTATAAAGCAAAATAATTTATAATGCTTTATATTTAGTTAAATTTGCGATTTTTTAGCAACCGTTTTTTTTAAACAGCTTTTTTAAAAAATATTTTTTTAGCTTTTTTTAGCTTTTAAAAAATAGCTTTAGCAAATTATTTTTATAAATTTTGCTTAGTAGCAAAGCTGCGCTAAGTTTTTTTTTGCTTATATTAATTTATAGCAGCTGCAAATATAATATAAAATGTTTTATATTTTTAATCGCTTTTATAAATTGTTTTTTGCTAATTTAATAAATAAATATTTAAAAAAATAATTAATTATAATTATATAAAATATTAATTTTTTGCTTTTTATATATAAATATTATAAATATAGCAAACGTTTTAACATGTTTATTATTTTAATTAATTTAAATTTTTAAAAGTTTTTGTTAAATTTTTTAGCTAGCTTTTATTGTTTATAAATAACTTTTACAAATTTTTTAAATATATTACCGTTAATTTTGCTGCTTCGTTTAAATTATTTTATTTATATTTAAATAATTTAAAATCGCTTGTTTTTTGTTTAGTTAATTTTATTGCCCGCTTATTATTATAACATTTTTAGCTGGGGTTTTTTTAACGGTTTTTTAGTTATTTTTTTAAAATTTATTAAATATATTTTTTAACAAAGTTAAAATAATCCGTTTTATTATTTAATTAATTTTAATTTTTTATTTAAATATTTAGCTATTTTAAACTGTTTTTTAAACGTTTTTACTAGTTGCTAAATTAATTTTAGTGTTTTTTTTAAAATTATAAGTTTGCGCGGCTAATTATTATAATTTTTTAAGCTATTTTTTTTAAAAATTTACAGCTATTTTTATTTCCGATTTAAGATTTTTTAGTTAGCTTTTAATTAATTTGTCGGTAAATTTAAAAATATTTTTAAATTTATTAGTTTAATTAACGGCCGGCTCTGTTTATAAAAAAAATACTTTTTTTTATATTTTTATATTATTTTAAAATTATTTTAAAAACTTTTTAACAATATTTATTTTATTTAATAAATTAATTATAATTTTTTAAGCATTTTTTTAAGTGCTTTATTGTAAAAAAAACTTTTATTAAACTATATATGTTAAGTAATAATTATTTAACCTAGTTTAAAAATTTATACGCGGTATAAATTAAATGCTTTATATTTAATTAAATAATTTACGTAAACATATAATTTTATTTTATAAACTTGCTTATTGCAGCTTGCAAATATATTTTGCTTAATTAAATACGCTTTATATTTATAAATATATATATTTTTAAAATTAAAGCATAAATTAATTATTGTTTTGCTAATTATAGCTAGTAAATATTATTTAAAATATTATATAAATTATATTAAAAGCATTTTAAAAAAGGTATAAAAATTGTAAACATAGCTTAAGCTTATATTATATAGCTTAGCAGCCGCTAAAACAGCTTTTAGCTAAAGCTTATTCGGTAAATTAGCTTTTATTAACATTTTTTAAACTTTTGCTATTATTTTTTAACCTGCTTTTTTTTTTACTAACCGGTTTTTTTATATATAAAAGTAAAAGCTTTATTTTTATGCTTTTAGCACACATTTAAAATATAAAAACAATATTTTTAAGCTTTAAAATTACTGCTTTTTTATTATTGCTGCATATTTTATATATTAAAAATTTATATTGCCGTATTATTTAGCGCTTAAAGCGCTAAAATGCTTTAAATATTTATAATTTAATACGCTAAACTAAATTATAGCAATAAATTATTTTATTATATTTATTTTTAATCGCAAATATTTATTTAAATTTTTTATATTTTTTAAAGTAATTAAAAAAATTTTAGTAAATTTTTTAAAACACTTTTAGTAAGTTCTTTTTAAAGTGCGGCGCGATATACACTTTTTCAAATGTGCTTTAGCATATATTTTATATTTAATAGTTTTAATTTTTTTTATTTTAACATTTTTAACGTTATAAACTAAAGCTTTTATAGCTTTTAATTTTAAATGTTTTATTTTTTTATGTTAAAGCTTTTTTATATTTTTTTTTTTAATAATTTTATTAAAAAGCGTTTTAAATAAATTTTATATATTATTGCAATTATTTTTGCTAAACTTAACAAAATTTTTTAGCTTTTATTAATATTATTTATTAAATTTCCGTTTAAATAGTTAATAATAATTTTATATTTAAAAAAAACTAAATTTATTTTTTTAATAAAATGTTTTAATAAAATGTTTAATTTTAAGTTTTTATAGCATAAAAAATAATTAAAGCTATAGTATTAAATTTTAACGTTTTTTAAGCAAGCTTTTAAAATAATATTTATATAAAATTTTTTTATGTATGCTATATTACGTAAAGTAAAATAATTTATATTTTTGCTTTAAGCATTAGCTAAAATATTTTTAATTATTTTAATATTTTTTTTATAATTGCAAAATTTATAGTACTAGCGTTTATATATTTTTTACTTTTCAAAAAAATATATAAATCTAGTTTAAATAAAATTAAATCGTTAATTAAATATAAAACACTATAATTATTAAAAATTATAAATTAATAAAGCAAATAAAATAATATATTAAATATTATATATATTGCTAAATTAATTAAAAAAATTTTAACTAAAAATAAATTAATTATAATAATAACAATTTTTTTGTCTGGTTATTTATCGCTTAACTTTTTTATTTTAAAGTTAAATTTAAAAAAAAAAACGCTTTATCTTTTTTTAGCAATTTTATTATATAAGCTTTGCTAATTTTTAAACTTATAATAAATTTTAATATTTTAAATTTATTTATAAAATATTAGTTTAATTTTATAGTTAATAAATTTAATTACCGCTTTTTATAAATATATATATTTTTTAAAAGTTTAGCAGTGTTTTTATTTAAAATTAACAAAGCAAAAGCAGCAAAAATTTTTTTAGTTTAATTTATTTTAGCTATTTTTTTTGCTGCGCTTAAACAATAATAATATTAAATAATTTTTTGCTTTACTGTTATATATAGCAAAAATTCTAGCATTTTTTTATTTGCTTTGCATAAATTTTTTGTTAAAAAAAACGTAAAACATTTAGCCGTATTGCTTTAAAATTACTAAAGTTTTTTTTAGCTGCTTATTTAAAATTAGCTAAACAAGCTGTTAATATGCTTAATTTAGCGTTATATGCGCACAAACAATATTTAAAAAATTTTTTGTTGCTAGCATTTTATTAACATTTAAAAGCTTAAAAATTTTTATTTAAAAATAAACTGCATACTAATTTTTATATTATATTTTTAGCTTAATTTTTTTAAAATAAATTTATTAAAATATTTTTTAATATTTTTGCTAAGCTATACTTTTTATAATTAACTAAATAAATAAAATATAGCTTTAAATAGCTTGCATTAAAATTTATAAATTAATTATTTTTATTATTATAAGCTTAATAATTATTGCTAATATAATTTTTAAATTAATTATTTTATTAAATTAATTAAAAATAATTATATAGCAGTTTAATTTAATAGTTTTTGCAAATAATTTAGCAATAAATATGCAAATTAAATTATTTAATTTTATAATAATTTAAGCTTTTATAATTTTTTATATAAAAACGCTTAAATAGTTAATTATTTAAAGCATATATATAACATTTTTTTTAGTTAAAATTTTTACAATTTTTATAAATAAATATATAAAATTTTTTTTGTTAAAATTAATTAATTGTTATATATTTTTTAAGCTTATATAAAATTTAAAACGATTAATTTAAAAAAGCTAGTTTTATTAACTGCAAAATTTAACGTTTTTAGCCACAAATTTATTAAAATTTAGCTAAATTATTGCGTTTAATTAAAATATTAAAAAAATAATCAAGTATAAAATAAAAAAGCTTAAAAACAATATATTAAATAAAAAAAAAGCTTTTAACTTTTTAAATAAAAATTATCGATAGTTTATATAAATAATTTATAGCAAACCAGGCTTATAATTTTTGCGTTTAAATAAAGCAAAGCTTATTTACGCGCATATAAAATTAACTGCAAATAAAATATAAAGCTTTATTAGTTTAAATTATAACTTATAATATATATATAAAATGTTTTTTTTTATAGCGAAACGTACGGGACTACGTTGTCCCGCTCCTGGAACCTGTTAAATTTAGTGGTTTTTATAGGCGACTTAAAAAAAGCCTGTGAGGCTTAAATAACAAGATCACCACATTACCTAAGCAAAGTGGCATACAAAATGTGGCTAGGTTAATATAACGTATATACCCGCACCTAAAAAAACTGTAACTAAAAAAAATGCCTTAAAATAAAAAAAAAAGCCAGACATAATATAGCGACAAAATTACACTACCACTAAAAAAATCTAACAATTAAAAATTTTATTATTTTTTATATTTTATTTAAAGCGATTTAAAAATATTAAAGTAATAAAATCGCTATAATGTTAAACCAAACCGCTATTATTTTTAAATTTTTAAACGATTTTTTTTTGTAAAAAAAAAACTTTGCCGCTACAACCCGGGCCTAAAACCTATAAAAATATATCGCTTTTAAAAATCGAGCTTTATAACTTACAAAACTAAAAGCGCTAACCTTTAGAAATTATTTTCTAGCAAATTTAAATATTAAGTTTAACGAAATTACGGTTACTAATTTTACCGTACCAGCTTAAGCGCTTTTTTAAGCCGCTAAACAAAAGTTTAATATTTTTTTAAAGCATTATAATTTTTATCAAACCAAAGTTACCAAGCTTTTTAAATAAATGCAAAAAATTATATATTTAAATTATAAGCTTATTTATATACGCGTTATTTAAACTATCGATTAATAATATAATAACTTTAAAAAGCTTGGTATTATAGCTTAAAAAATGCTTAAATTTAAATATAAGCATAAATATAAATAATTTATAACAAACACCGCTAAAAAGCTTATTAAAAACCTTATTAAATGGTTAAATAAATAGCTTTATAAAATTTTTAAAGCTTATTTAAAAAATATTAAAAACAAAAAAAAAATAAACGTTTTTAAGCTTGTTACCGATTTAAATAAAGCTTTTTAGCATATATACTTAGCGTAAGCTATTTTATATTAAAACATTAATAGCTAAGCTATTATAAATAATATTTTAAATTATTATATAATTGCTACTAAATTTTGCCGAAAATTTATTATATTAAATATGTTACGACTTATCGAAAAAATTGTTAAAAAAAAAGCTTTTTATATAGCAAAATTTATAAATAAATAAGCAAAAATAAGCAAGCCTAGCAGCAATACAAATAAAAAGCGCTTACGCTAAACTTGCTAAAAAAAATAAGCTTATAATAAACGGATAATAACACAGTCACCTAAGGGGGGTAAGTTTAACATAGGCCACCCACCTTGCTGACTAAGGTTCACTAGCCCACTAGTCTAGTATGGAGAAGTTTACATAAAGGTCTCTGTCTCTGGCAAAAACTTAACTGAGGATTTCTCCTTTAAATCATCAGTCATTTTACCTTACTACTTATACTAGTTTTTACTAGATAAATTTTTTTCAATAAAATTGTTAGCAAAAAAAAAGCTTTTAAAATATTTTTAATAAACGTTTTTGCGTAAACATTAAAACAAAAGCTAAATAAGTTAACTTAAATATATTTAATTATATAGTATATAATAAACATTACTTAATTGCGCTTTGCTAATATGTTTTTTTAAAGCTTTGCTTTAAAATTTAGCAAGTAAATATTTAAGTCGAAAAAAAAGCAAAAATAAAAATAGCTAGCAAAAAAAACGTTTAATAAGCAGTAAAAAAAGCGCAACAATAAAACCGAGAAAAAAAGCTTAAATTTAAAATCTTTGCTAAACACCAACTGGAAAATTAATTAATAAAACTTTTTATAGCGTATATAGCAAGCTTTTTTTATACATTAAAAAAAATCGCTAAATTTTATATATTAAAAAATTGCGCTATAGTAAATTTTAGGTTAAATATTTATATATTTAACTAAAAACAACAATTTTTAAATATAAAAAATGCTAATTTAAAAAATATAATGCTCGCTAAAAATAATATGCTTTTTATATAAAGTTAAAAAAAATCGATATTAAAACAACAAGTTTTAAAAGCTTTATTATATACCGGTTATATAATATAATTTATTGTTTAAATATAGCTACAAACTTAGTATTTTTGCAAGTTTTAAATTAACTAAAAGTTTATTAAAATAATAAGCTAAAGTTTAATTAATTAAAACACCGGTAAAAAAAGCTTTTATATTTATTAATTTATATATATAAATAATATATTATAAAACATTTATTTGCAAAAATTACCAAACAAGCTTTTTATATATAGTAAAATTTTTTAAACTTTTATACTAAAAAATTAAAGTTTAAAACAAACTTATATTGCTAGGATTAGCAGCTTAAATATATAAAGCTAAAACTTTTTAAACGGCTACTTTTTTATATTAAAAAAATAACGATTATTTTTTGCTTTAACGATAAAATTTAAACAGCTAAATATATAGCGTATAACAAATTAAAAGCTTGCTATTATATAGTATAAAACGTTTGCTTAAAAATTATTAAAGCCGGAAATTAATTAATAATTAACTTTTATAAATTTAACAATTTTTCCAACAGTAGTAAAAAACTTTAAAAAGTTATGCTTATTATAAACTAATATTTTAAATATACTTAAAATTATTATGTTGTTACAAACTAACAACGGGAAAAAACTTAATAAAAAAACCTAGTTTAAAAAATGGTGCAAAACGCATCGGATATACGACTTAAAAGCACCAGTATAATAGTATTTATGTAACAAAACTAAGTTACGTAAAAAGTTAACGGGATTTTTTTAATATTTAAAAAATTTACGAAATCCAACAAATTTAAAAATAATATAACGGTTATAAAAAAAAAATACAGTTATTTTTTTTTGTTTATATAATTTTGCATTTTTTTTTATTTAGTTATTTATTTAATTTTTTAGCTATTAATTTAAAATCGCTAAGCATTAATATATTTATTATTTTAATATTTAGTAATATTTTTTGTTATATAGTAATAAAAATACAATAAATTTTTTTAACGAATATTTACTAATTTTTATACTGTTATTTGCAAATTAAAAACTTTTAACAAGTTTATTATATTGTTATATAATAAGTTTATTATATTTTAATAGCTTTTTAATTAATAAAAATTAATATTATTACAAATACCGGTATTAAAAAATAAAACCGAAAAAAGCATTAAAAAAATATTTTTTATTAACACTTAAAAACAAATAAAAATAAGCTAAAAATTTTAAATTTTTTTTAAAAAATAAAAATAAATTAATTAATTAAATTATAAGCTTAAAAATATAAAATCAAGTTTAAAAGAAAACAATTAAAAATATAATTATAATATAAATTAAAAGTAGCAATAAAACAAACTTAAGCAGCAAAAATAAAATTTAAAAATTTTTAAATAATTTTATAAACAAAAAAAAAATAGCAATATTTAAACTATTTATATTAGCATTATTAATTTTAAAGCTTACAATATTTGTGTTTTTTTTTTAGCACTTAAAGTTATTACATTTGTTTTACCGCTGTTTTTTTTATAAATAACTTTAAAAATATTAATTATATTATTAGCAAGTTAAAATATAACTTTATTAATGATATAAAAAGCTTTAATAATATTACAAGCTAGTTAAATTATATAAAAACTAGTTATTTAAGTTATAATAATTATATTATTAATTTTAAAATTAATAGCTTAATAACCAGCACTTTAAACACTTAAACTAATTATAATAAGCATGTTAATACTAAAAAAAGCTATATAAATAGCTTAAAAAAATAATAGTATATTATTTTTATTTATTTTTATTATTATTAAAATTAGCAATAATGTTAAAACTATTAAACACAAAAAAATTTAAGCTTATAGCTTTTAAACCGTATAATAAATTTATTAATATAAATGCGTTTTTAATTTATATATAATTTTATTTAAAATAGTATTTATTTTTAATTACAAAAAATAACTAAAAAAATAATAGCTATATTGCAATTTTTAACAAAAAAAATATTTAAATAATTTAAGCTAATTTTTAAAAATTTTTTAAAAGTTAATAGTAAAAAAAACTTTAAAAAAAAACAAAAAAGATTTTTGCGGATTATAACAAATTTAAAAAACGTATAAAAACATTATTTAAAAATATTAAAAAAATAAAACATGTTAAAAAGCAGCTATATTAATTTAAGCAAAAAATATAAACATTAAAATATGCTATAAAATTTAAACAACTAATAACAATTTTAAAATTATTAAAATTAACTTTGTTTTATTTATTTTATAAAAAATTTAAAATATAAATATAAAACAAATTATTTAAAATAAATAAATTAAATAAACTTAAAAAATATATTAATATAGCGATTATAATTAATAAAGAAAATTTTAATCGGTATTTTAAAAAAAAAAAAACTTTAAAAAAAACTAAAAGTTTTTAAAATAACAAAAAGCAAAAAATAAAAAAAATAAGCGTAATTTAACAGCAATTTTTTAAAAATATATTATAAATTAAATGTTTTAACTATAGCAAAAAAAAACACTTTAAAAAAAATTTCCGGTTTAATAAAAAATTAAACAGTTAAAAAAAATATTAAAAAAAAAAGTTTTTTAGCTTAAAAAAAAGCAAAAATTATAGCAGTTTAAAGTAATAATAAATAATTAAAAAGTAAAAAAAAAAAAAAAACCTTTTTAAAAGCTAAATATAGCGTTATAATTATTTATCGAAATAATAATTTTATATTAAAACAAAATAAATGCTTTATTTACAACAGTTTAAAAAATAAAATATGCAAATTTTATTTAAAAACGCATTAATTATTAAAATAAATTAAGCAAAATTATATTTATTACAAAAATAAAAACTGCAAATTATATTTAAAAAAAGTTATTTTTATATTGTCTTAAAATAAAGCTATTTACAAACTTTTATATTAATTATTTTATAAAAAATATAATTATTTATAGCATTAATAAGCAAAAAATAATACCAGATTTAATTTAGCAAATAATTTAAACAAAAATACCAAAAAAAAAAAAGCTTATATAATTATAACAAAAATTTTTTTATAAAATACTGCTAAAAATATATTTAGTGTATATAAGCATTAACTAAAATAAAAAAACTATAGCGCTAAAATATATATATTATATAGCGGTTATTTATAAACTATATAAACAAACGTTTATATTTTTACTAAAATATAAACTATATTATTATATTTATAATATTTCGAAAAATTTAAAAAATAATTTACAAACATGCAAAAAATATTTTTATACCTAAATTAATTAAAAAATAATTATTTGTAAATATTTATGCTATATAAAAACTTATTGTAAAATTTATAAAAAAAATGCAAAACTACAAAAAATATTATTTATAAAAAACTTAAAAAGCAAAAATAAAAATAAAAAACTATTTATAAACAATTTAAAATTGTTAAAGCAAAAATTTTAGGATATATTATGCTTAATTAAAAAAAATAATAATATTAATGCATAAATAATTATTATAAAAAATATGCAATTAAAAAAATAAAAGCTTAAAAATTTATTAAATTTAAAAAATAAAAGTTAAAAAACAAATTAAGTTTTTGTTAAAAAAGCAATAAATAATTAATAAAATTAAAATTTTATAAAAAATTTAGTGCGAAAAAAAAATTAACTAAAAATTTTAATTTAAATAAATAAAAAACGGTACGATATATTAATTAATTTTAAAGCATAAATTAACGTTATATTTTTTAAAATTGCAAAACAAAATTAAATTTTTTGAAAATATAAAACGAAATTTTATAAAATTATTGCGTTTAATAAAAATAATTTTAATTATAATAACAGTTAAATATTTAAAAAAATTAAACTTTTTGTTATATTTATATAAAAACACAAAAAATAAATTATATTAAATATTGCTAACATTTTTAATTACAATATAATTTTAAAAATGTTATAATTAAAATTTAGCAATTTAATTATTCGATAAAAATTTAAAAAAATTATATAAAAAAAATAAAATAAGCAAAAATAATAAAAAAAACAACAAAATATATTATAAATAAAATTTTAAAAAAATATTTAAAATTTAAAAATTTATTTAAAAAAAAAAAAACTATTAAAATATAGTTTTTAAAACTATAAAATATTTATTAAAAAAAAACAAAAATTTATTTTTTATAAAATTTATTATATAAATTTATAAAAAGCTAAAGCACTATAAAAATATTTTAACAAAAATTTAATAAAAAAGTTTATTTAAAAATTAATATTACTGGCTAAATATTTAGTAATAATAATACTAAAAATTAAAAATAACAAATTTTAACTAAATAAAAATAAAAACCTAAAGTTTTAAATAATAGCAAATTATTAATTATTAAATAATGCTATTATATTAAATAAATATTTTTTTATATTAATGTTAACAATAAAAAAAAATATTAATAAAGCAAAATAATATATTACAATAAATATGCTAAATAAATATTATATGATTTACATAGCAAAAAAAAAAAAAAAAAATAGCGATATAAACAATTTATAAATTTTATAAATATTTTGTTATGCTAAAAAAATTATAAAATATACCGGCTAATTTTCAACAAATAATAATAACAATATTTAAAAAATTTATTAACAAATTTATATTTATATATTTAAACGATATTTTAATTTATTTTAACACTTTAAAAAAACACAAAAAATATATAAAATTAGTATTAAAAACATTTTAAAACGCAAAATTACAATTAAACATTAAAAAATGCAAATAGCATATATAAAAAGTTAATTTTTTAGGGTATATAATTACCCTAGAACAAATTTAAATATAACAATTTAAGATTAAAATATAAACCAGCTTAAAAACTTATTAAATATACAACAAAAAAATATAAAAAAAAAACGTTTTTTATATTAAAAAAAGCTAAAAAGGCGTTTAAGCAATTAAAATTTTAAATAATATTTAATTTAATAGTTAAACTATTTAATTTATTTAAAAAAAACAATTAAAAATAAATACATTAAATAAAATAATTGTTAAAATATTTAAGCAATTAAAAAAAAATGGGAAATAATACTTAATAATTTATTACTTAAAAATATTAAAAAATGCGGCACTATAATATTTAATTTACAATAAAAAACTTTTGGCAATTATTATAGCATTTAAAAAATAAAAACTTTTTTTTACGAAAATAATAAAACTTATTAAAATTTATTTAAATCACAAAAATTTAATTTAATTTATAACAACTTAAAAAATTAATAAACAATATAAAAACTGGTTGATTTTTTTTTTTTAAATTTAGTTTTAAAATATATTATATCAAAAAAAAAATATTTAAGCAAACATTTTTAGCAAACGCAAAATAAAAAAATTTAAAATATTTAAACAAAATATTTAAATATTATATTTATAAAAAAATAAAAGTTTAAAACTTAATATAATTTTTAAAAATTTATTAGCAAAACAATTTAAATAAATTTAATAATAATATAATTGGCAAAAACAGGCTAAAATATAAAACTTAAAAAAATATAATTATAATAATTTAATTTATTATAAAAAAATTTATTTATTAGTAAAATTACGCCGCAATTTTATTAAAAAATTTTATAAACATTTTTTGCATAAACACTAAAAAATAGTTAAAACGATATAAAAGCTATAAAAAAATATAACTTTTTAAAACTAAAAGAAAACTGTCGAAAATATTATTAAAAAATGCAATATTTGCGCTAAAGCTAAATTTATACAATATAAATTATATAAATTATTTTAACCAATATAAATATTTAATTAAATATAGTATATTATTGCTTAAAATTTTATTACTAAATTATTTTTATTAATAAATTTAGTAACAAAAATATAGTATAATGCAATATAAGTTATTATAAATTAATTTACGAAATATATATATTTTTTACTTTTTAAAACAAATATAACTGCAAAATAATTTGCATATATTTTTATTCGATAATATTTTAATAAGCATAAAATACCAAACAAAGTTATTTTTAACTAAAACAAACTATTTATATTAAAGTTTAAAAATAATTTTTTTAAATCAATAAAAATAAAATTTAAACTTTTAACTGCATATTATTTTTAAATAAATAAACAAACAAAAAAATTAAATTAAACATTTAAACAATATTTTTAAAGCTATACTAATTATTAACAAAACAATTAAATAAAATTTTTGCTTACAGCATAAATTACATATAATATATTTGCTAATAAAAAAATAAGCATGTTT
Source organism: Xylaria venustula (assembly GCA_022578775.1). NCBI lineage: Eukaryota > Fungi > Ascomycota > Sordariomycetes > Xylariales > Xylariaceae > Xylaria > Xylaria venustula. The sequence goes on from MU389458.1 coordinate 14,656, forward strand.
TCGCATAAAACAATGTATAATAAACAAGCAAAAATTAAAAAACTAAAAAAATTATTTATAAAAGCACCAATTATTTTAGCTATAATTTTTAAAGCTAAAACAATTGCGACTAAAATTAAAACAATTTAAACTAAATTGTAAGCTTAATTTTAATTTTTGCAACAATAGATAGCAAAATATTACAATAAAAAAAAACTAAAAAATTAGTTTTAGCAAAAAAAAACAAAATTTATTTGCTACGATAAAAACAAAATATTATATTAAAAATATTATAAATTAAAATAAAGCGACCAAATAACAAATTAAATTTTAAAAAACTTAGTTTTTTTAAAATTAAAAAAATTATTTTACCAATTAATTATTAACTATTATTACTAAAAATAATGCAAATTTACCTAGTTTTTTATATTTTTTTACTTAAATTAGCGCTAAATAGTATATTTTTAAAAACACAAATCAAAGTTAAAACGGATTAAAATATTTATAAAGTCGAAAAAATACTAAATTTTTGTTAAAACGGCAAAAAAATTAAATATTTAATAAAGTAAAAAAAATATTTATATGTAAATAATATATAAAAACTTATAAAACATTTAAAAAATGCCGCAATAATTATAAATTAATTTTACCGCTAATATTTAAATTAGCTAAAGCTAAAAAAGCAAAGTCGATTTTTTAAAAAACATTAATAGCGTTTTAATTTATTTTTAGCAAAGCTTTAAAATTGCTTTAAAAAATATTACTAGCTTACTGTAAGCTTATTATTTTTTTTTGCTTTTTTGCTTTATAACGTTTTTTTTTAATTAAAGCATTATATTTTGCTATATTAACAATGTTACGAGCTACCGCGTTTATTATTTTGTTATACTATAATTTTTTAGTTTTTTGCAAACAATAAATTTTAACGTTAGCTAGTTTAGCGGCTTTTTTAGTAGCTTTAATTTCGTTTTTTAATTTTCGGTATTAAAAAGCAATTTTATTTAATTAATTTAAAGTAAGTTTTTTTGCGTTATATATAAACTGCTTATTTTTAATATAAAAATAACATTAATAACTATTAAACTTAAAAACAAAACAAAAAATATTATAATGCTTATAATAAAAACATTTAATAAAATAAAAAAAAAAATTTTAAAAAAATAAAACCAAAAAAAAAAATTAACTTTTTGCGGTTTTGCGGTTAATAAAAAAAAATTAATTTAATTAAAAAAAAAAAAAAAAAATTTTAGCAAAAAAAAAAAAAAAAAAAAAAAAACATTAACCAAAGGTTTTAAATATTTATTAAAACAATAAATCCGGGAAAAAAAAAATAATGTTACAAATTAACAACAAAAAAAAACTTAATAAAAAAATTTAGTTTAAAAAATGGTGCGAAACGTATCGGATATATAATTTAAAAGCACTAGTATAACGGTATTTATATAATAAAACTAAGTTACGTAAAAAATCAACGGGATTTTTTTAATATTTAAAAAATTTACAAAATTTAACAAATTTAAAAACAACATAACAGTTATAAAAAAAATATATAGTTATTTTTTTTTGTTTATATAATTTTGCATTTTTTTTTACTTAGTTATTTGTTTAGTTTTTTAGCTATTAACTTAAAATCGCTAAGCATTAATATATTTATTACTTTAACATTTAGTAATACTTTTTATTGCACAGTAATAAAAGTACAATAAACCTTTTTAACGAACATTTGCTAATTTTTATACTGTTACCTGCAAATTAAAAACCTCCGACGAGTTTATTATATTATTGTATAATAGGTTCGTTATATATGCAAATAATAAGCGCGCTAATATTATTTAAAAAGTTTTTAAAAATTGCATTAAATATATCGATTTTTATTTTAAAGCTAAAATAAAAATAATAAAATGCAATAATAAAATATTAAACACTAAACAAAATATTTTAAAGCTTGTTAATTATTTTTACCGCGTTTATAGCATTAAAATAAAACTTTTTTTTCCGCACACACAAAATTTTAACGGTAGCGCTAAAAAAGTAAAAATTATTATTAAATACCGAGCAAGCTCGATAAAAAACAATTGCAAGCTTTTAATTTTTTATAGCTAAAAATAGTATAAATAGCAATATATTTATATAACCGTACGCTAAAAAAAATAAATAAATAGCAAGTTTTTTACGAAAAATTTTATTTATATTTTAATAATTTATAAAGCATAATTAATTATAAACAAAAGCTATTTATAGCACACTTGCGGGTGTATAGCTATATAACATTTATTATAATCACTAAAGTTAAATTACGAAAAAAAAAACGCCAGAAATTTAATTTAAAAGCTTAAATAAAATATTTAATAAGTTATTAATTTATTAATATATATTAAATTTAGTTACTTTAAAAAAATCAAATTATTATTACTAAAAATATTATTTTTAACGAAAATAAATTTTTTAATAGCAATAAAAACAAATTTTAAAATAATTTTTTTAAAATAAGCCGAAAAAAATATAAAGCGCTGCTAAACAAAATAAATTATTAAGCAGCCGCTAAAATAAATAAAAAAATAACTTAGAAATAAAAAAATAACAAGCTTTTTAATATAATATTTAAAAATGCGGCTAAAAATATCAATAAAATTAAAAACGAAAAAAATTTAAGCAACGATAAACTTATAAATTAAAATTAAAAAAAGTTTAACAAAAGCAATTATTTAACAATAAATTTAACGTTTAAGCTATAATTATTAATGCTACTAAAATTTTTAAAAGTAACACTGCTAAATTTAATTATAGCTAGCTTAAAATTGTTAAATTTAAGCTTAAAAAGCAATTTTTTTATACTTATAGCACTAAATTACTTTAATTTAATATTTATAAATTTTTTTTCTAAATAAATAATTTGTTTTAACGCAGCAAAATTATATAAAAATATGCTAATTAATAAAAAAAGCATTTTAAAAGCTAAGCATAATAAACTGCTAAAAACTTTTAAAAAATTTTATAGTAATTAATTATAGCTATTAAATTCTATTAAAAATTTTGCTGCTAAAAAAAAAAAGCTTTTAATAAAGCTTATTATATATTTTATAACTAATTATAGCTATTAAATTTTAATAATAGTAAAACAGCAAATTATTATAACAAAATACGGCTATTAAATTTTAAACATTTTAATAATAATAAAAAAAAGCTTTTAAGCTAGCTAACAAATATTTAAAAGCTTAAAAAAATAACTATTATAGCAAAATATAGCTATTAAATTTTAAACACTTTGTTAATAAAAAAAAAAAAGCTTTTAAACTAGCTAACAAGCATTTAAAAACTTAAAAAAAAAACAAATATATATGTTAAAAAAAAAGTTTTTAAGCATACTAACAAATACTTAAAAATTTATTTATTTAAATTTTTTCAAAAAAAAAATATATATATAAGCAAAATTTATTATTGCCGCTAAAATAATACTGCAAGCTTAAAATTTATTTATTAAAAAATTATTTTTAAAAAGCTAAACATATTTATTTATAAAGCTATAAAAAAATAAAAACTTAAAAAAAATTATTTAAAAGTTTGTTATAAAAAAAGCTTATTTTAAATTATATATAAATTTATATATATAAATTTAATAAATATAAATATTATAATAAAAATAAAGCCCGGCTAATAATACGAAAAAATTAACAGTTTAATAACGGCAAAAAAAACACTTATGCTAGCATTTTAGCGGATAAATTTTTTAAAACATTAATAGCTATAACAATTAAGTTTAATTTTAAATTAAAGCAATATAACGCTATAAATGTTTTTATTAACGCTAAATTAAACAAAAAAATTTATATGCAAATGTTATTTAGTTATTAAAAGCTAAACATTATTTTTAAATTATTGCAAGCTTTACATAAACTATAAAAGTTATTTTTATTGTAGCAAAAAAAGCTTTTTAAATTATTATAAAAAATAAGTTTTTTACCGATATTTTACAAATTTTGCTGTTATTTTTATTAAAAAATGCTATTATTTATATATGTTAATAATATTATAATAATTTATAATAAAAAAAGCTAAAAAATAGCCAATAAAATAATTATTAATTTAAAACAATAATATAATTTAACCGGTAAAAATAATTTATAATAGTTTTTAAAAATAAAAATAATTTAAAATTAAGCTAAATAGCTATTATAGCTTTTTTAAGCTTTATATATTAAAAGAATCGCTAAAATATAAAATACCACTTTTATTATTTATATAAATATATTAATACAAGCAAAAAAGCTTTTTTTGTATAAAAAAAAACGTTATTAAAAAATATTTACTAGTACCAGCAAAAAATTAGCTTTATTTTATATGCTGCAATAATTATACGCTTAAATATAGCGTTTAAAACTTTAAAATTAGCCCGATTTAACTATAACTTTTTTTTTAAGCATTATAAAACAGCTAACAAATTTTTTATTTATTTATTATTTATTTAAAAATATATATTATAATTTAAAAATAAAAATAATTTTATAATAGCTAGCGATATTTTTTTTATAAATAATATATTAAATAAAAAAAGCTTTTAAGTTTATATTATAAAAATTTTTAAAAAAATTATTAAATAACAATTAAATAAATAAAATATAGTTATTATTTTTATTATTAAAACTAAACTTTTTATTTTAATATAAATAGCTAAAAAGATTATATATATAAATTAATTTATTAACAAGTTAAAAATTATATTAAAGAATTAGCATATTTAAATATTATATAATAATTAATAAATTATAAGCTTAATTACTAAAAAAATAGCTTTATTATATATTAAACTATATTATATTAATATTTATAATTATTAATTACGCTAAAAAATTAAAAATAAAATTATTTTAATAAAATATACATTTATTAATAATATAATTATTAACAAATTAACAAAAATTTTATTAGCGCAAAAATAAAATATATTTTTTAATTAGCTTAAATTAATTAAGCTATTAAAAAATAATAAAATAACTTTAAATTTATTTTTGCTTTTTAATAAGTTTAAAAACAAATTAATTAGCAAAAAAAATTTTAAACAAAAACTTAAAATATAAAAATTAAAAAATAAATTATAAGTTATAAATTATAAATTTAATATAAAAATTATAAAAAATAAAAATAAAAAATTTTTAAATTAATTATTTTAAAAATTATAAATTAATTATTTTAAAAAATTATAAATTTGTTATTTAAATAGTTAAAAATTTTTTATTTTTTTTTTATTTTAGCTAAGTTTAAAAATATGCAAATTATAATTTGCAATATTTAAATGCGCGCTTAAAGCATACTAGCAATAAAAATATTGTATAAAACATAAATAGCATAGCAAATATTAGCAAATTTATTATTTGTTAGCTAGCTAATATATAATGCAATTATAATAAATAAATAAATTTATAAAAGCTTATAAAAATATTTTAAAGCATATTATTAATAACAATTTTTATTTTTTATAGTTTTAAAATATTTGCTGGTAAAATAGCTTTAAAAAATATTTTATACGCAACGTAAGCAAAACGTTTTTTTTTAAATTTTTAAAAAAGCCGGTTGGCTGCAGCAGCAAAAACAAATATGCAAGCTATCTGCTAAAATAAAAACTAAAAATAAAGCGGCAGCAAAAGCAGCAATAAAAATAATAGCACGCAGCAAAAATATTAGCAGCAAAATAAACAATATAATAATTATTTGCTTAAAAGCAATAATAAAAATATTAAGCAAATTTAGCAAAAAATTATTTAGCAAAAATATAGCATTAATAATAACAGCGCTAAAGTATATTTTACGCGAAAACATAATAAAAGCAGCAAAAATATAAGCAGCTAAAGCGCAAACAAGCAAAAAGCGGCCAAAAAGTTTTATTACAATCGGGCGCAAACGCAAACGCAGCAGCAAATAAACTAAAATATTTTCGTTGCTAAAAAACAAATTAAACAAATTAACAAGCATATTAATATTATACTATAAATTTTTATAAATAATATTTATAAAAAAAGCACGCATAATATAATAGCAGCAATAATATATATAATTTAAATATGTTATTTTAAATTAATAATTTTTGCAATTAAATATAAAAAATTTTAAATAGCTAAATTATTATACCGAAAATAATTGTTTATATAATTTTAATTATTAATATATTAACATTAATTTTTTTTTGCGCATTTTGTAAAAATGCATATATTTAAGCAAATTTTTAAATATTTATAAAAATAATATTATTAAAATTAAAAAGCAGCAAATAAACAAGCTTTTTATATATATTTATATAAATTTATATTTGCTGTTATAAAATATATTTATTAAGTTATATAGTAATAAGCTATAAATATTATTTATGTGCTTTATATATATATATATATAAATTGCTATTATTTTTAGCGCATTATAATAACATTTACGCTTTATTTATACACGCGCATACAAAACGCCTTAAAAATAATTACGCTATATTTAAGTTAACTTATTAAAATAATTTTACTTAAAAAAGTATATTAAATTTAGTAATTTTTATAAGCAACCTAAAAAAAGCCTGTAAAGCCTAAGTAACAAGATTACCACATTACCTAAGCAAAGTGGCGTACAGGGTGTGGCTAGGTTAGTGTGGCGTACATACCCGCACCTAGAAAAGCTGTAACTAAAAAAAATGCCTCAAGATAGAAGAGAGAGCCAGACACAATACAGCGACGAGATCACACTACCACTGAAAAAATCTGACAGAACCACTCAAGTGTGACACCAACTGCTGTCGTGAAAGTTTGATTCGACAATCGGTAGCCAACTATAATCCTATCGCCTACAGGGGTCGTGCCCTCAAGCGAGGCATAATACAGGTGAATGACCGACGCTCAGCAAGATGCCTACAAGCAATCCACCTAGAATGGATGCTGGTGCATACCAAGCTCCTTTGAAGGTCTTTGCCATATTTTGATAACAAAGTCGGCGCCATCAGATATGGAGCGGCGTAAGGACGAATCCATCTGAGGGATATTGAAAGTTAATACAGACAGGAATCAATCCTGACCATCTAGTCTGGGGGTGCTTAGGGGATTAACATTATTCGAATAGCCCCATATTTCTATTTAAGGCATCCCAAGACATTGAGCTTCCGCATTAGCAACAGCTGAAGCTTCTGATTCGACGTGTAAATGCAGGATGAAATCATGCGGGTTTCCCACGACGCTAACCATATGCTTATACGTATATTCAACTCTGAAATACCTACCGGTAGTCAATTTTATTGAGTAAATAGAGGCATTATATCATTATATGACCGAGACAAAATAACGCGCCGCATACACGCATGGTCGCAACTGCGGGCAGAATTCAGATCAGACCTTTCCTTGTGACTTAGATCTGAAAAGGTCCCAAAGGAAGATTCCCAGAGTGTACTAGTTGCACTGACCTGCAAGCATACCTAGCAACTAGTTCATAGGCCCAATGTACGAACTGTAGCGAAAGACATCCCAGGACTATCAAAAAGCCGCTGCGATTCAACTAGTCATAATTGGCATCCTTGTGTCATAACTGCCAATACTATATAGTTGACGCTCACTTACTTAGTACACTGAAGCCCCAACTTGAACAGGCTAAGCTTCCAGGTACCCACGTGAATGGACCAAGTTTCGAACCCCAGATTCTCCATATTGGTATGTAGAACAGCGCTTTGCAGGAGCCAAGTCCTCGATCTGTGCCACATAGATGCAGTGTACATGTTCATGCACAGGATTCAAGTAATGCTGATTAGTCCACATGTTTAGTAATAACATGACGTAAACTCGAGTAACCACCATTCCTCATCATGAAAATTTGCTGAAGTACATAGTAGCGATAAAAGGTATGTGTTGCAATGCAATGCCGTAATTACATTGGCTTTCGAGCGCACGCTACATGGATGTTGAACTTGTAGTAGCAACCCGACTTGATTTCTTGGTGAGCGGCCTTCTCGAGGTCGTGCAAGTTGTCGAACATCGGCCCCGTTGCTCCCCGCTGAATCATCAGATGTGCCCAGTTAAGGAATAGAGTTAAGGCACTCGTTGAAAATGTCTCTCGCGCCTCGATAACTCTATCTGAACTCGCCACGTCGGTGACAATTGATACAAGACCTGCTGCTTGCATGTGTTCTGGCAGGGTGTTCCATCCATAGTTTAGCTGGTCGTGCAGGGCTGCACGGAACGTATATCCTAGGTATTTCATATTTTCGACACTGGCATTTGGGTTGCCCGGTAGCCATTCCCCGCCGAGAAAATCGCACTCTTCCCATTGCAAATAACCCCCTGGTCGCAGTATACGACTAAAGGTACGGACAGCCGGCTCCCAATCTTCCGGACGCATTGCAGCAACTACCAGGCGTACATGAACTAAGTCGTACCGTCCATGTATATGTTCGGGAAACGGTTGCTTTATATCTAATACGGAGAGAGTGATCGTGGATGGAAGCGTATCCTGAGGCGGAAAGAGATCCGAAGATATGTCGAACCCGTCCATAATTGCGTCATTGTAAACCTGATGAAGGCCGACAAGGAACCTAGCTGTTCCGGTCGCCATATCAGCAACGCGGGCAGTAGGTGGGAGGGTGATAGACGGGTGGATCAAGTATCCAATGTTTCTATCAAACTGTTAGAAGACAATATGCGGGTAGGGTGGGAGTGACTGCGTACTCCGTCAAGCTATCAAATTGCTGGTTGAGCCTATCCTGTTGTTAGCGCACTTTTGAAGCCTCCATGGTGAGGGAGTCAAACCTCTGAACCTCGTTCGGGACGCGAGTCATATTTTCTGCGTAGACGTCCGCCATCATGAATGAGTGATATATACCTGACAAGAGTGAAAATGATTAATTTCGGAACTCTCTTGTCCACCAACGTAGTCTTCCAGTAGTTATACTGTTTCCCCTCATATTAATGAATTTCTGATATTGATCGCTGTTAAAGTAGGATCTTATGAGCCCCATTGGATTGGTGGGATTATAAGAAGTAGGGTTGCGACAGCGTACTGTTGACATGGTCGGGCGTCCTCTGTCAAAGCCGGATCGGCAGTTGAGGGGTTAGAATCGGCAACAAGCACCCAGTCTACACCAGAAGGTACGATAGAGAGGTATATGACCAATAAATAATATACCTAGGTACGAGCTAAAATCTAATAGGCGAGAGCCAAATAAACGTAGGTACTGTCTATATTAAACTGCGAAATTCTAACAGCTACTGGGATTTTGTTAACTTATGAAAAATAATTGGCGTTTGAAGACTTATAAATACTATATTCATGCATCTTATCAAACTAAATATAGGTATCTCCAATGTTGTACGGAGAACTCACACCGGTCACACGAGCTGACGCATCCCTTTGGAATACCTAGCTATAATCAATACCTTAAGCTACACTATGTTGCATGCATATCAGGCTATCAGGGCATCACAAGGGACGTAACGAAGGCTTGCAGATAGACTCAATCTTGCCATAATCTGCTAGGGGCAACTAGGTCTTGACCATTCGGAAGGCTTCCTGACGAAGACCCGCCCGCTTATTGGATAATTAAGGCTATTTACACATATCATCGTTTTTCTTAACCGCCGACCGCCTATGGGGTGTCTTATATTAAGGAGGGCTGAATAGCCTCCCGCGAGAACAATTGACAATACCACTTTCAGTTCGTGTTGTGTCCGTGTATATCACGAAGACTTACAGCCTCTTAATTAGCGGCTGTGACACTTCCGTACAACACAGAGGATATATACACGGCAAATGAGAATTCTAGTCAGAATCAAGTGTTCGAATCCACGATGAAAAGTAACATCTTTTGGTTTGGAAGCGGATTTTTTATTCGCAAACTAAGAAAAGAAGAGACAGTGTTATGGATAAAGCTAGAAGGTCTGATAAGTGCTCGAAAAGTTCTATGAAAGTGTGTGATAATCAACGGAAACTATATATCCAATGAGTGCAAACTTATTCGGACCACGCAGCTGCTTCCTATTATCCACATCATTTATACAATAGTAGCTAAGATTAATGATGGTAATATAACGGGGAAGATCAACACAATGATCTCCATGTTGTTAAGGTAGAATCTTCTGATATCTATGATAGCCTTTAGATGGATGCCTTTTCAAACGCACCGTGCCTTCCAGCACCACTGCTAAACTTCGCGGCCCCCTTTACACTTTCGGTAGTGATAACCTTGATACCCTCGTCGAATTCATTTCGAAGTGCATCTTCAAATGATGTTGCGTTATAAGCCGAGTAATAACAGCTTGCTCTGTCTACATTCATACAAGCCTGTGGAAACACGAGCAGCTGTCTGGCAATTTTTGTAGCCTCTGTTAACGCTTGTCCTTTCGGAACAATGCGATTCGCAAGACCCATCTGGAGCGCCTCTTGGGCTGGAACACCGCGCCCAGTGAGGATCATATCCAGCGCTCTGCCCAGACCTACAATTGCCTGTAGGCGAACTGTTCCGCCGTCGATGAGGGGTACTCCAAACCTACGGCAGAAAACTCCGAAAATGGCGTCTTCTTCAACAACCCTGATGTCCCCGAGCAGCGACAGCTCAAGCCCCCCGGCTACTGCATAGCCAGACACTGCGCAGATCACCGGTTTCTTGACCTGCATCCGGGACGGCCCTATAGGGCCAATGTTTCGGCCTGCCACCCTATGCTCCTCGTTGATGATAGGGCCTTTATATCCTTCGTCAGCAGTGTTGAATTTCGCAACTTCATGCAAATCAAAGCCCGCGCAGAATGTCTCGTTAGCCCCCGAGAAAACACAGACTTTTTGGCTAGGGTTGTCCTCGAAAGCCAGGAATGCGTCAGTCAGCTTTCTGGCAGTTGGACCATCGATAGCATTTTTTCGATGCGGTCTGTTGATTATGATAGTAGTGATACCATCACTGGTCTCGGTGACTTGGACTGCCTGAGGTTCGCCTTCAGCCATACTGTTGATGTATAAAGATAGAGTTGTGAGTCATTGGAGTAAGGATTGCATTACGTGGTAGCTAGAAGATTAGAAGCGGCTGCTTATAAGCTGATAGAATACTACTAGGGCGACTGTATCCGTGTATAACCGAGGTCGGAGATACCACTCGGGCGGCCAGGTGAATCTGACAGACAGACTGTCGAGGAACAGCTCTGACTCGACGATTTTGAATTGAAACCCCGCACGTGCGCTAGTCACGCCTTTCCGGAGACATCTATGGAATAACTGAGGATTTGGTTTGTATAAAGTAGCTAGACAAATATTGTTAAGCTATAGATTTCTTTTTTCCTCGTTGGGGGTATTTCCAGCAGGGAGTGAGCGAGGTGGCTGGACTAATAATAGACAATCGGTAATTACTATCATAAATAGGGGAGAAAGGTGAATGAATATGATACGTAATGAATGAATTGAGTCTGCTGTATTCGTGACCGTCATGAGATAATACCCTTTTCAGTTGCAGTATACACAGAAATTTATCAGATAAGATAGGATTATTCACCCCCCCTGGACGAGGTCACTTGCTTCATCACTTTGATAGCCGAGCTTGAATTCTATGCTGAAAGTATTGCTATATCTAGCCCTGTTGAAGTGAGTACTTCAACAGGAGACATGGATCACAAATTACAACGGGTTATTACAGTTGAGCCGCTTACGCCATCACAATGACGAATTCACTTGCATTGCAGTATCAAGTATAGAGGTATATTGATATAATTCATATGAGCGATCTCGCACAAGATTTAAGTTGCTTCGAGTATGGTCAATTATTATGCGTGTTCGAGTAACAATGTGAAGAATCATAACTAACAGTAACCCAACAGATGGTAATATTTGGGTCCATATTACTAGGAACCTTCCCTATAAGACTCCATGAAGCTAAGCCAAAGACTTGGTATTGCTGACGCACATATCATCTCTTCTTAGTAGTCAGCGGAGAAAACTCGACTGCTAAGCTTCGGCTGGGGTGTGTTGCCAGTAGGGACCTTGTTATTCGGTAGGGCGGAGAGGGGGCCATTCAAGCCAACCTGCTCACTAGGAGCAGGGTACTCCGGCACCTGGTTCGAAGCGTGTCCAGGAGACCCATCAGCGCCGACGTTAAGAGAGCATGTCGGAGCGTCGACACGTTGAGGGCCGGTACAGGTGCGATGGGCATCACCCAGTCTCTGTAGGTCTGTCCATCCATTGATGAAATCCCCATGGAATCCGTAACCGGTCTTGTCTCCTTGAGCAAATACAAAGTTACGGTCAGTGTACTTTGTGGTGTCAAAGTTGAACTCGTAGAACAACTGGATAATGGCTTTGGGGTGTGACTCAGGGCACACGCCGCCGTTGTAGTCGCCAATCGCCGGGAATGCCATCTGACATAACGTTAGACTAAAATTCGTAGCAGTAGTGGAGGATAGAGATTACATGACTCTTGTGATCACTCGAGTCGACGTTGACGCCATCCCAGCAAGGAGGGAAGGTGACCTGTGATCGAATGGTGTCACAGTGAACCACAGGAAGACTGTTGGTTTCTTGGTCTATTGATCCAACGCAGTGGTGGTTGACAGCACGCTGCGTTATATCGGTTTGGTTGAAGGTCCGGAGATCCTTGTTCCCTGAAAGCATCCGCAGACCTGCGGGAGGTGCAGCTGCGAAGTTTGTAGTGATACTCGGGCAGGTAGTACGACCCTGCTGGTAGTCACAGGCACGGTTCTGATAGTACACAGCCTATATAATTTGAGTGACTCTTATCTTTGTGCATGAGAGATGGAATTGATACTTACACTTCCCTTATGCTTAACGAGTTCGTATGTACCGTCACTGTTGATATGGTACAACGAAGGAGTCCAATAAATTGAGTGGTCCAATATCTTGTCGCACGTAGTCGCCTTCGAGTTGATGGCGTCCTGGTTTGTGGTATCGGCTTTGAACGCAGTACCGCCAATTACTGAATGTACATGGTCTGAGGTATCGCTGCCGAAGCTCAGAATAGGATCACGGCGTTGCGTACTCAGTGGGTTGCAGTTCACGGTAAACGTATCACCAACATCTTGGGCAGAGACAGACGAAGCTGACAGCAACACAGCTGTCAAAAGAGCCTTCGAAACAGACATCCTGTGATCTTGAACAATATGTAGAAAAGGCTAACAGAGTTCTGAAGGAATGAACAAACGGCTCGATGATCCTAGATGTCAGGGACAGGGAATCATGAACTTCATGGCGGGTCATATGAAGCTATTTAATCTTCCATCGCTGTCGCTGTACAAAATATGAATGTCTGATTGTAGTATCATGGTATGTGCCCGGAATCGAGCTACCGGACCCGCTGTTGGCCTTAATGAGCTGGCAATTATCACAACAACACTACGGCCAGCAAAAAGTGATGGGCTTTGCCTCGGACGTCTCATCAGCCATCTTGAAAGGGGAAGTGGTATGGTCTGTTGACTATGGCCCCATGCTGGCGGCGTGTATCTCGGCGTTTTATCATGCCAAGAGATTTAAGCTTGATGTTGCTTTATGGTTATAATACCGTATTTGCTCGGTCCCCAGGTCTAGATTTTGCTGCATGCAACTTCCGTATCGGTATGAAGTCATTTTCAGAAGATACATGGTTCTCAGCATGGCAGTAGCGTCGGGCGCTTGTGCGCGTGAGGTGATGTAGTCGGCTGCTTCAATATCAGGGGTAATTTTTAACGCTCTGCAGGATCAGTTATGCTTTTGTGCTGGATTTGATTGAAGGGCAAGTCTAAGACCCTGGTTGTGTATGAAGCTACACTCAAACTAGTTGACTCCTGAAGCCGCTCGGTGTTGTTAAAGTCTTGGCGTTTCTCAAAATCACGGGGCGTCCCTTTATGCTATGGCCAAGACCTTCCCTACTAGTATAAGTGTACGGGGCGTTCTGACCCTTAGAGTAAGCGATCGGCATTTGACAGACCTAAAACAAAATAACGACATCTGCACGTGTACTTTTATATAGTGTAGGGCAAAACCTGCGGTAAGAAGTAAATAATATTAGCGCTTCCTTAATAGATTTTTTTTAAAAAAGGACTACAACTTCTGGCGGAAGCAAGCTAGGTATGAGTATTTGGGCCTTACGACCCCTTAATATTCGAGAGGCTTGCCCCCAGTGATTACACCCCTAACATGACAAACGCAGCATGTCTAATATAAGCTGCGTCCAACTCTGCCTGATCATCATGGTGTCGAGGTGTCCCACTGTGATATTCTCATGACCTCCATTAGAGGCGCTGGCTAGATTTTGGGTGAAGTCGTTGCGACCATACATAAGCGACATGATTAGTTGGACTTCTTTGCATCCAACAACAGCTACACCAGGGTCACATCGGTGTTGCCAGGAAAACGGTTAAGCGACGATTGGCCAGTATCCAAAGTCTTCATGCGCATGGGTTGAAAAAGGTTAATCAATCCACATAACCGGGCCTTTCTCGGATCCAAGCCGACATTAGGCTGCTCTATCACCTTGCCTTCGAAGTCAATTTCTTTATTTTGTTGTTCTTGTTCTTCTGCATGCAGTGGGCTTGTTGGTGTACTCAAGTGTGCAGAGCCAATCTGGACTATACGAAATGATTAACAAGATAAAATATGTAACGTTGTCAACGGACCAAAGAAAGAATCACTTCAAGGCTATCCGCAAAGACGGATAGATCCTTCTCATAACGATACATATAATAGATTATATATAATCCAACTAGGCAAACCAACAACCTATTAAGGACATGCCAAGGCTTCACTTTCATGGGAGCTGCTTTAGGGGATATGGAGGAGGTAACTAATCAGGCATAAGTTAGTTAGCCTCACGAATAAGCGCTCGGATATAATGTTAAGAAGTATCAAGGGTGACTGTTGGTGCTGCATTAGGAATAGCAGGGTAGCACATCTAGTTATTGAATAACTAAGTGTATAGTGCATGCGGTACACAAATGCTTAGAAATCAAGTAAGACATGGCTATGAGATGAAAATGTAAAAATATCCTGTACTGGCTGCAAGAGGCGGCTTTCGATATCTTCCTCTAATGTTGTCTTTGATATCACACCAAGCCCTTACGTAAATATGCCTGAACATAAGGCCTACCGTAAATATCACATGTTAGCAGCATAAAAACCACAAGCAAACTAGAACAAGTCTGGAAGATAGTCTTGAAATGTGAATTCCCCTGCACATTTAGAGCCCGTTAACGTTTTTTTTGTTTGGCGCCTCACTCTCGTTATGAACCTCGTGTTTAGTTTATCTCGTTATTGCGTAGAGATCTTTAACATGGCTTCCAATTTACAGTCAAGATGGGATAATCTAAAGTTACACCAGAAAACCAAATCAGATACAAGTCATTATGGATAAAACGTCTGAGTCATGACCAAAATACTGCACAGGACTATTAGAGTCGACCCCAACCATATCCATAGTTCCCTCACTTTTCAACGCGTTTGCATAGCCTCTCCAACCTTTCTCCACATGTCATCAAACGTCGAGACGTCGTACCTGTTTTTTTTTTTTTTTTTTTTTTTTTTTTTTTTTTTTTTTTTTTTTTTTTTTTTTTTTTTTTTAAATCCCATCTTTATTCGCTAGCATATTTCTGGGATTCACGCTGCCACCCTACCAGCCTACAAAATGTTACCGTGATTAACTAGTGCTGCAATCTTTTCGGCCGCTTTCAGTTGCTGGTCAAGGGGAGAAATAGAAGAAGGCCCTGCAGGATACTACATCGATACCCCGTTTCTTCAGAGGGGACCACGCCGTCTGTGTGCAGATGTCGGCGACTTCGAACTGCGACTTTAGTGTCAGACGGTCTAGGTCTAGCTCGTGGCCGAGCTCGATCAACGGTTCCGCAATTTCGAGGCCAACGAGATTTCTGAAGGTACGCCGCTGAACACCAATTGAGGAAGGTCCTACCCCCCAAAACAGCCGATGTCCAAATATTTGGTGCCAGGGCGCTTGAGGCGATCGATACTAGTCGAATAAAGAGGGTGGGTGAGTGAAGTGAGATCGGTGAACCGATATTGACCGATACACGGTTAGGGATTTTGCAGTGAATCGCCGTTCACGCTACACTTCTCTTAGTTCACCATCTTCTAATTGGTGAGAGAATTCTCAGCGTTGCGGTAAGAAGTATTAATACTCACAAATTTATTTACATGTGTGACTGCCTTAGAAGGAGATAACCCAGAGTGTTCTTCAAGGAGCTTACGAATATATTCATTAACTTCCGTTAATAAATCTTAGAATAATCCTTGGATTAGCTTCATTGTGAAGTCTTGTTTGTTGCCGCTATTATCTTTTAACCTTCACTGAGGTAGCAGAGTGTAGGAGGGAGATCGTGAATATAGTGCGAAGCATAGCAGTAAACATGAGATAGGATTAATAAAGATCTACTTTCAATACGCCGTAACACTGTGCTCGATGGAAATCCTCCATTAGATAATACTGCGCTAAACAACTAGGTACCATGGTCCATAAGTCTAAAGGAGCCGCCACTGCCAACATGACACTTTGGATAGTTTGTTCTCTATTCGATGCAAGCACACATTGTGCACAGAAACCTTTGATTTCAACTGATGTCATCTTATTCGTTTGCTCTAATTAGGAGTCCCGACTACGCCTTCAGTTTTTGTGTCTTTCGTTTCCGTTCGATATGAGAAGATGTGCTCTAACTTGGTCAGCGTATTAATGCGCGGGGGGTATATCTCCAAATTGCAGTTTCTGTCCTCGGCGAAGTGAAAAGAGAAAATACCCTCTGCAATCGCCGGTATTATATCCCGATGCTCGTTGTCCCCAACGAACGCAATCTCGGACGGGGTAATCCCAAGCGTTTCCAATACTTTGCTAAATAACCCGCCCGTTTGGTGACTTTGAAATGGTTCGTTGTCGCAAGAAAATCGATGTATGGGGATATCCCGAGATTCTCCACAGTCCATTCCTGTGCATCCTGAGGTCCTTCTGTGAGGATAACGACTTTCTTGCCACGGCGTTTGATCTCTTTAAGTAAACTTAATGCTCCACTCTTCAGCTCAAGAGACTCCCTGAGAGTTGTCTCATAGAGATGAAGAAGTTGAGTAAGAAAGGCGTCGTCGGTTTTCAGAGGTAAAGAGAAGTGACTGACAACAGCGAGAAAGCGATCGCTTCTGTATTCAGACGACGACTTTCCATCAGAGAATCCGTTGGATGTGGATGTTTTAAGCACCTCGCTATATTGACTCTTGAGTGCAGCGAATGGAACCCGGTATTGTTCTTGTATGGCTTCAAGAACTCTGTTCGATGCGGTAGACGATGCGCGGCGGAACTCGTGCAGAGTGTCATCAAGATCAAAGCCAATCCACTGCTTCTCGGCGAGAATACCACTAAGGTGCAAGATATGTTCTCGCCAGCAGGAAAGATAGAGCTCTCCTAAACTTTTCTCGATGATGGTCTTTTCATAGTTGGTAACGAGGCCGTGACAAGGGACATTATCCACTATCATCGAGCTATTCTTGGCAGTTGAAAGAAGTGCTGCTGGTGGTTGGCTGTGGTAAGAGGTATGTTTCTCGCATGCGTCATTGTACAGGAAAGAAGTACTAAAAGGTAACGAGAATTCCAACAGGCCTTCCGAGAATGGAATGTCCCATATTGAACATATTCGCTCGATTTCTCGTCGAGGTTGTTGCGTCAACTGTTCATAGAGTAAGTATGAGTTGAAGCTCGTGTCCGCTTGTTTCAATCTGGCGAAGAGGTCGTCGAAACAGTCGATGAAGCTCTGTAAATCTGCCCATCCCAGTTTCTTCCAGCTGTCAAAGACACGGATAGGATCACGTATCAAGAAAATTAGTCGGGTAGCTGCATACTCAGGCTCATTTGACAGCAGCTGATAGAAGCATTCGCCTTTTTTTTTGACGTTGTACGGTTCATCTTTGCAGATCAAGGTGTTCTTGCCACTATTGCTTGCACTTCGGACCGTTTCATGGATATTCATATTCCTTAATCTTAAGTACTCGGAGCGCGATGGTGTTCCCCCAGTGGCGTCATCTGTAATTCTCCAGCAACTGGTCACAGCGCATTCGGGGGACTCTGCGAATATTCTCATAAGAAGAGTAGATCCACTCCGTGGGCATGCAACGAAGAAGCGGGTTTGTGGGTTCTTTAGTGAAGATTCCTGCATCTTGGTAGTGCTTGTTGGCTATAGCCTCGCATGGATGGAACTGTTTGTTGAAGTTGTCAACAGATGTAAATAGGAACTACATATGAGAGGTTAGATGCATGTTGCCTGGGCCACTTTTACATATAATACCCACTTTCGTCTAAGGAGGGGACTAATAAAAAGCCTACTGAGTATAGGACAAGCAATATCAATTCATGCTTGTCAATCCTTAAGATGAGATTAGGATCTATATAAATAAGCTTTATGACTGCCTCAAAGTTGTATATAATTCCTCGCTGAGGGAAAAGCGCCTGGATACCTCTTAGTCTCTAGACTGGTAAACTTTTGTTCACTGATTTCATCACGGACCCCTTGCTGCTTTGCTTATTGTTTATATGGGAAGTGCCAAGATCTCAAGATACAGTATGGTACTTATGTATTCTTGATGTTCAATAAAGAAGTCTAAACTTATTTGCGATCTTATATATAATATAGTTCCTTGGCCTTCTAAGATAGGGAAAAAAAAGAAAGGATTTGGTCTATTGTCATATTCTATGGTATGCATTCTTCAATAGATTAGACCCAAAACTCAATTACATGATTCAGTCTTTATTTACATCTGTAGGGCCCTTGCCTACCATCTACACATCTCATAACAGTCTTGTCAATCGCTTTCACAACGTCACAGTCTGTGATTTACTGTTAGTATTAGTGACAACAACTCCAATTATTTTGCAACAGGGTCAATGGAAAACTTTTCAATTACGTGTTAATCAACTCTCCGCTCTTGTCTTGCTGGCACCGTAAGAAGGTCGGCTCTTCGTGTATGTATATCCCAGAAAAAATATAAAAAATCATAGGTAGGTATCTCGTTGGGTGTCAATGTGGTATTGAACTGGGTCACCTCAAACAACGTTCGGTGGGGTTGAACTGGCCCGTGCACAGCTAGGTGTCTACCCTGGTCTACCCTGGTCTTCCCGGTACTCGCCGGGCTAGTGGCACCTTGTGGCAGCTCCAATTGCTGTGATTGGGTGGCTTAGGCCTGGAACTGCCTGGAGAAGCTGAAAAACCCAACCCAACAAGTCCGGCCCGCAACAAAACAAATTTCCAGCTCACCGGCAACGTGGTGTACGCTAGTGCAATTGTGTGCTGTTCCTTTTATCCCAGTCAACACCTCTATCAACAACACCAATTCTCTCTCCGTCCGTCCTTCCACAACATCAACCAACGCTTTCTCCGGTCGTCACCACACCACCACACCACCACACCACCATACCACCACACCACCACACATCGCCCATCATGTCTGTCCCGGCCTTCTCTGACATTTCCAAGTCCGCCAACGACGTACGTCTTGCCTGCGCCTCTTGATCTCTTGAATCATTTTTGACTTGTTGCGCCATCCGTTCGCCCACGGCCAAATTTCCCTCACAACTTGGATTGACGCACCACAGCTGACCATTGCCTACCACAGTTGTTGAACAAGGACTTCTACCACCTCTCGGCCGGTACCATCGAGGTCAAGAGCAACACCCCCAACAATGTTGCTTTCAAGGTCACCGGCAAGAGCAGCCACGACAAGGCCACTAGCGGTGCTGTATGTCATTCCTCGAACCCGGGCCCATCCTCCGCGGGGTTCCAATGCATGGACCCCTCCATCACGCGAACGAGGACCCCGAAGAGACGCGACGATGCTAACGGTGGGGATGGTGCAATGTAGCTTGAGGGCAAATACTCAGACAAGTCGCTCGGTAAATCAACCTCTACCAATTCTACCAGTTCTACCAGTTCTACCAGTTCTATCAGTTCTACCAGTTCTATCAGTTCTACCAGTTCTGCAAACCCTACTCCATCTTCAACTGGTCGGAAGCTTCGAAAAGTTTCAAAGCAGCCACCAACAAGAGTCGTTGCCTCGGTGGGCCCAGTCACGATCTTTCCCCGCGGCCGCCGCAACCATGGCCTCGATGTGTACATGTTCTACGACAAACAGATCCAACTACTGTTCAAGTTACTAATATCGTATCGCCGTCTAGGCCTCACCCTGACGCAGACCTGGAACACCGCCAACGCTCTCGACACCAAGATCGAGCTAGCGGACTCCTTGGCCAAGGGCCTCAAGGCTGAGACCATCTTCCAGTTCCTCCCCGCCAGCAACAACACTGGCGCCAAGCTCAACCTCACCTTTAAGCAGTCTGCCTTCCACGGTCGTGCCTTCTTCGACCTGCTCAAGGGCCCTACTGCCAACGTTGATGCCGTCATCGGCCACGAGGGCTTCCTCGCCGGTGCCTCGGCCGGCTACGACGTCCAGAAGGCTGCTGTCACTGGCTACAGCGCCGCCGTTGGCTACGTCGCTCCCCAGTACAGCGCTGCCATCACTGCCACCGACAACCTCAGTGTCTTCGCTGCCAGCTACTACCACAAGGTCAACCCCAAGGTCGAGGCTTCTGCCAAGGCCGTCTGGAACTCCAAGAGCGGTAACGCTGTCGGCCTCGAGGTTGCCAGCAAGTACCGCCTGGACCCCGTCTCTTTCGCCAAGGTTTGTCCCCTTTCTCTCGAACGGAGGCCATAGCCGTCAGCCAATTCGTGATGCGTTATTAACCAATTAAATAGGCCAAGATCAACGACCGTGGTGTTGCCGCCGTCGCTTACAACGTCCTCCTCCGCCCTGGTGTCACTGTCGGCATTGGTGCCTCTTTCGACACCCAGAAGATTGACCAGGCTACCCACAAGGTTCGTGTCAGACCACTATTTTAGATCGGAGCTCTTCACTAATGCTATCGTAACGCAGGTTGGTACTAGCTTCACTTTCGAGAGCTAAATGGTTGTAAGAAATGATAGACGAAGTGATTTGGAGTTCAACTCTTAGACAGGATGGAAACTCCGGGGGACAATGCCGCTAATACCCCTCGCCTACCGTGTATCTTATATATGCCAGAACGATATCATTGCATTCCGGTTGGGCACTTCTCTTGAATGTAGAATAGAAGGCACCAATAACGAAGATTAAAACTTCACAGTTTTGCAATATGTTACTGCCGCTCCGTTTCTTATATGCCATGCGTCATGACAGATGGTCTGGGCTAACTTACTCCATCCACAAACTCCTAAAAGTCTATATGCAACTTATATGCATTGAATTCAAGAGATCTAGGGAAGTTCAAGTGCAAGTAGATCAAGACTTCCTCGTGTCTTTCTCCTTCGGTTTCCGAGCGCCTCCATACCAGAGCCGGCTAATGAACAGAGGACCCAGAAAGCTGATCAGCAGCACACTCCCAATTACGAAGAACATGCCCGCAACACCTGTCTCGGGCTCAATGGTGATCCTTTGACGCGACCCGTCCACGCTCGTCCGTCGCGCCTCGCGCCGTTTATCGCTGTGTCGTCCCGTGCGCTGATGACCCTCCTTGTCGAAATGCGGGACATCGTCCCGATGACCGAAGGGATCCTGGCCGGGGCCCATTCCACCCACGGTTCCCGTCCCAGACGACTCGGCACCGCCCGTGCTCTCCTCGTGCGCGGCCCGTCGCTTCTCACCCTGCGCACCCCACCCGCCCGACCGGAAGAAACTCGGCGGCGGCCCCTGGAATGTCCCGCGCCGTTTACTCAGGCCTGAGGCTGGCCGGCCGCCTGCTGGGCCTGTGGATGCGTAGGAGCCCTTTCTCTGGGCGGCGTGTGCGTGGGATTGCGATTGGGCTAGATGCATGTGGTCGCGGTCGTATTTGGCGCGCTTTGTTGGGGACGAGAGGATCGAGTAGGCTTCGCTTATGCGCATGAATCGCTTTGCGGCTGCGCGGCGCGCTGAGGCTTCGTGGAGGTCTGGGTGGTGGGTTTTCGAAAGGGTGTAGAAGGATCTGTGCTCGTTAGTTTTATGTGATTTGTGGGGTGTGTGTGAGGGAATTGGGAGATTTGTGAGGAGGTGAGTGGTTAGGCGCAATGCTGGTGGTCTCGTACTTCTTGATCTCGGCGGCGCTGGCGCTGGGCGCAACTTTCAGCGTCTCGTAGTGATTTCGCGCATTGTCGATGACGTCGTCGCGGCGCACGGTCGTGCTGTGGAAGGGACGTCGGAGACTTGTATTCACGCCGGAGAAGCCATTATGTTTCTTCTGTAGAGGTATCGTGCTCGTAGCGAAGAATCCCGGCGTGTGGAAAGAGGGCGCAGGGGTCGGGTATAAGAAGTTGAGGCATTGGCGCTGGATTGGAGCGGGAGCTGCCAGGAGGGATGCGGCTGAGCGAGCGGGCATGCCTCATCCCGGATGTAGTCGCATTGAACGGATTTCTACGCTATTCGAGAAGGGAAGAATAGGAGGTTTGGGGGGGAAAGGAAAGAAGCTCTGGGAGCTTTAGTGGTGGTGGCTGACTATCATGTTGAAGATAATAATATGGGTTAGAGTGACGACATTGATTGAGGTGCGTTATACTTGTAGAGAGGTATTCGCTAGGTGCATATCTTGGATACATGTATGTATCTATATTACGTAAGGAGTCTAACTACCCCCTTAGATAGATAGTACCTAGATACCGGTAGTACAAGGTAGGCGCTGTGCAAGGCAACACAACTAGCTTACATGGACAACACAATCATAAACATTCCATGACACAAACTCTGCCGTCACTCCGTACCTTGGTATTCTCTTCCCCTTTTGTAGCAACTGTGATGAAATAGCAAACTACTACGACTCCAGATAACTAGCCTTTCCTAACACCCTATCAAATTCCAACAACCTGTTCAAGGAGAAAGCATGTCGCGCATATCGTTGGCGGCCATTCTTGTCCTCAATAGCCGGTACTATCGGCTCTAGTTTCTTCGTCCTCGTCGTTTTTTGTCTGTGTGTGATTGTGGGGGTGAGTGGGCGCGACAGGGATAACCCAGATGGTAAGGCTCGGAGTGAGTGTTCGAAGCGTTCGGCCCACAACATCCAGTCGCCCCTTGTGCATAGCACCCCCCGCTGACGAGAGTTGGGCTGCCATTATTTGCGGCACACCCGCACGAGTACCAGGTATACATGTATTTGCACATCGTGTGAAACTAGAATTGTGAGCAATTACGAAAACGGCATTCCGGAATGAGAGTTCTGAAGAACCACCTACCTACCTTTGTTACTGGTTCAGGCAACGCTTGTGGTGGAAGGAGACTGTTATGTCCAAAGTGTGAATAACTTCTAGTGGTAGCGAAGTCTGTTAAGGCAACTGTTAAGGCAATGATATCAGAGAGATCGAAATCCTCAGTAGTTTGGGAGCTGTAGTATTGTGCTTCTTGCTGAAATCTTGGGCTCGAATGCTCTCTTTATACTGGGAGCACATACCTCTTGTTCGAGCTCGAAGACTGAGAAGATACTCACAGGATTTGGGAGCATCTCCCTTCTCTCCCTCTCCTCCTTAGTCCCATTTCCAACTCTGCTTCCTGTTGGTCCAAACGAGTTGCGCGTGAGAGTGACTTGGTGCGCGTAGTTCGCAAACGTTACACAAACTTCATGATGCCTGGTCAGGGAGCCACAGAGTGTCATGAATGGTCAACCACAGGTAGGGGCTACATCAATTGTTGTTGGACATGGAGCCATGCTTCTCCTTGGTGCCTATCACGAAGCTATATCTCAAATCCTGACACAGACGACCTCAAGAAGACTGAGGGAAGTAGACAAACATTTGAGACTCATGAGGAGGGGAACGGAGTGATAGATAGGTATGCGAAGCAATGAATAGGCCATTCAAAAATATATGCGCATGGCCAACTACTATCAGCTCCGGGTTGTATGTTTATGTAAGTGAACAAGTGAAATCATAATGTACTGGCCTATCGTCAACTGGCACACTGGGCCTACCAGATTAATTCGAGACGCTCGTGAGTTGGGGATAACTAGGCTAGTCACCCAGTAAAAATAATGGCGGTGAAGGGCTATTAGAGGCATGTTTATGTCAGTGTCAAACTCTGTTTGTCTTTAATGACCACGTGATTTGACAAGATTGCCTAGGTCAACTATAACAGTAGGGGGGGGAGGGTATTGTACGGCACTTGTTGTCGCACGGAGGACCTGAAGCCTTCGTACCTATGCACAGCTATGTAAAATAAGCCTCTGTGTTGTAGTTCATGACGGCCTAGAATGCTCTACAAATCTAATGGCGAGAATTGCGGTTAAGCTTAGCTTCAGGATTTTTTCTTACAGCCCTCTCATCCAGTCGAGTGCGAAAAGATAAATCACCTTATTGAGTCATACCTAAATGATGCGTCTGGGTCTTTCGGATCATCCGGTTCAGCGCCAGAAGCCAACGAAGTTGATATGGCTCATACATATTCTCATTGCCAGTAGAAGATGGCCAGTCATGGGAAGATAAAATTGGAGCGGCTCTCAGCGTCTATTGTCTATAACTCATGATGTATTTATTGGCGCTATAGAGGGCCTTGGAGTGGATGCCGTTGTTATCAATTGTGGTATTTATATCTCCTTCGGTCTTTTACCTATCTATAACGGGCTAAGTATTTACTAGGCCAACAGGAGGAAGTCTTTACGTATGCATGTAAAAAACTAGTAATCGTAGCACCTTTAACGCTTTCGACGATTTATAGCTACGTTGTCTCTTCGTATGAAAACTCTAAATTATAAAACCAAAGACTGGCATTGCTCCCACGAGTTTACTTGGCGACACTAAACGTCCCAGTAATCTAGAGTGACCCCCTTTCCCCAACCTCAATCATAAGCAGCAGGGACATATTCCCATCTGTAGATATCTCTACTGAGAAGGATGGGAAAGAAATTAGCAGAAGAAGAAGGACTCGTACATTTAAATAGAAAAACCAACCCCAAGCCGGCGAGCAATTATATAGACTTACAAAACAGCCCAACTACTACAACAGAACTAGCCAACACTCAAAAAACAACCAAACCTACAATATCAGCTTTCGCTCAGCAAGAATTTACAATAGAAAACAATAGGGGAACGACTAATCATTACAAGTGGAACGCATATACTATATTCTCTGATCTAGAGCTAGAATATCCTAAAAGATCTACGCGACAAGAAAACGAAACCCGCCCATATACCTGGCCCTAGGACTCCCTTGTTGCATCAATTTCCCTCCCGCCCTCCTCCCAGGTTTATGGCTAATCCTGCGCGACATGGTTGATTATTGAAAGAATTAAGCCGTCCGAAGACAATAACAACGATGGGCAAGCCCCGGTCCAAGGATTGAAATACACGCGAGATTTAGTCGCCGATAAGTAAGTCGTCATATTACCAAAACCCCTCGAACCAAAACATGCAAGATTTCCCTGCCCCTTGAAAAAAAAAAAAAAGAAAAAAAAAAAGAAAAAGAAAAAGAAAGAGCAAGAGAAACAGAAAGATTGAGGTTGGAGCAGGAATATTTTGTATCGCCTTGTTCGCGGGTAAATATAAACAATTGGGGCGTATTATCTAAGCAAGTAACGACAATCTTGTCACAGTCCCTTACCCCAACGTCTCGATGTTACCCCCATATAACATGAAACACCAAGACCAAGACCAACAGCGCCGTATCCCTGCATTATGACCGATCGATCAGTAGCTTTAATTCCAATTTTGACATAACGATCTCGGATGCCGGTGACTTAGATCTACTAGGTATCTTGGGTAGATTTGGCAGGGGGTGATCCGCAGGCTAAAATTAATTGTTGGTTGGGCCTTGCATACGCATAAAAGAAGCATACTGTTTTTAGACTTCGCCCAGAACTGTCGGTCTAAGTAACCTTATTCCAACGACTCGTTCACGTGATAAGAGCAATAACTACTAACTCCTCTATTTTGACTTTGTATATCATCCATCAACTCGGCAACTTCCTTCCCGCTAGTCAATTCAACACAGCATAAAATAAAAGAAATAGATTCAATTGCAACACTGTTGCTATGCCATGCTATACTATGCCTGGAGTTGTCTAATCCTAATCCTAGGGGGCCGTGACCTCTAATTTTGTATCCCCAAGTCGTCAGTCCAATAGATTCCTTTCCCTCCTATAACGCCGTGGTATGATGTGCCAAAATGCGCCCAAGTCCAAGAGTCCCGACCAAGTCTCTTCATGAGGACAACAAGAAAAATGAACATTGCTCGCCCCGCAGGAGCTGTTGTGTGATCGTTTGGGGTATTATTACATTTATGGGGAGGACGAAAGGGCCGATTCGGTATGTGAGCTCTGATACCTGCTCATAGCTCCGGGATTATCCAGGCTGGTTCCGTGCATTCACCCATTGCATCTATCCAGTCCTGTATGCCTTCCATATACCAACCACTAGTCCATTTCGCCTTCGGATCCTCATCTTTAGGTGTTGATTTGGGCTCTCCAAGTTTGAAGCTCTTCGAAGTGCAGCATACCTCATCGTGCCATCGGTATTGGAAGCATTCCCGGTTGAGCCTCTTTTCCTTGTCGGCAGAATCTTCTTCGGAAATTTCTGACTCGCACACTTTCGCGCAATTTTCTGGAGATTTCCATGCTTCTTTCTCTATTTCGCTCATTTCATCTTCTTTCTTTTGCCGCTCTCGGTACTGACCATCCGTACGCTCTTGTGCATCGGGGTCAGGGTTGATGTAGCAGACATCATCTGACGCATTGTCCCAATCTTCGCGGGTTTTTTGCATCTTGGGGGCGATCAGACTGTCGTATAAATCCCTTATCATCAAGACACGCTAAGGACCGTCGTCAGCTTGATCTTTCCAGAGCATGTGTTCTCAATAGACCATTTGTGTCGAGATGGCATTGATATGATCAGGTATCAATCCACGTTGGGTATGTACTTACGTCCGTCTTTCGTGTCTGTTCGAACTGCCATACGGTACTGATCTCCTCGGCATTCATGTGATGCATGGTCAAAATCGGCTCGCACCAGTGATTCCGGCCATAAGGCAGGGTAGTTGGCTTTTCACCGTTGATCATGGGCCACGTTTGTCGAATCTTAACTCCCTCGTGGTCATCCAGAGCTAGCGCCACCAACAAGTCTCCACAACACTCTTGAGTGCCCTGTTCGGTGTACTGGCTGGTTAGACCTGTATGTTTTTCAACCAGGTGCTTCAACACAGCCCCGCTGAGTATGTAGCCAGAACCTCCGTGGGCGAAGGGCCGGCCACTGATAAAGGACCGACTGCCCAAATAGATCTTTTCGCGAGGGTTCAGGCCCGACTGCTTCTTTAACCAATGCATCATGTTGGCCCAGAAAATATAGGTATCGGCTTCGGCAAAAATGTACCAGTCACGACCTGGACGCATCTTCCACGTTTGCTCGATCATGGGCATGAACTTGTACTTGTCCAGGACCCATGCGTTATGTCGTTCGGTTGTACCATCTATACATACCTTTTGTGAGACGGCGCACTCCTGTTGGCGACGGTATAAATCGAAATCAGCGATTCTGGCCTTATCGGCCTCGTCAATTGCTGAAAGGGCATCGTATATATGATATGAGCCCATTTGTTGTTCCTGTCCAATGGTTAGCATGCCCGGCTCCCTCTTGTTCCGCCCTGTTCAGCAGCGAATGTTCTAGCCGCAGGGTAATGTACCATGTCAGAGAAGAGAAGGAATCCAGAGTCGGGAAGACATGACATCGTGGTGAGAAGTTGGGTCGGTACTCGGTCGAAAGCTTCCGTAGCGCCGGTCTTCATGACGAGGAGGATGCCATTGGTATCAGGGAATCGAGCGCAGGGATTACTAGTATTATATTGTTTTTGGATCAATTTCTCGTTGCCCTGGTTGTAGAGGGTGTTGTCGTAGACGGGACTTGAAAAGTAGTTGGTGACACCCTCGTAATAATCACGGTACTCGAACTGCCATTGCGGGCGTAGGTGAATATAGGTCGCGACTAGCGTCAAGACGGTAAGAGCACCAAAGATGCGAAAACGCCGAGAGCTCGGCGGCGCAATCATGTTTGCCAAATTAATCCGGGTGCAACGTCGGCTAAGCCGGAAGGCAGAAGCGGAGGTGATGTGAGAATTCGGCTGCGTTCAAAGTCTAAGGCACCAAGAGAAACGGGCGTGAACCGAGAGAGGGTGTTCACCAAGAATGGGCAACATTAAAACAATGCAGGGCAAAAAGATAGACAAGAACACAGGACGGCCAGGTAATGACAAAATCAAATCAACGGGCCATCATGGTCGCCGTAGAATGCAAAAAGGTGAAGCAATAGCGAGGGCCCAAGTTCGAGGTCTGGCCGAGATAGGAAAAAAAAGAAGAACGAGGGAATGTAAATCAGTCGACATGGGGAGACGAAAAGCAAACCTGGAAGCTGAAGAGATGATGTAGGTATATACCGTACTGTACTAGACTGACTGTAGGTATGTACTAGGTAGGTAGTACGATGTTGCTGTGGATATTACCAAATCCAGATGTATCCTGTACGTACTGTACGTCGTACAGCCCACTCTTACCTCATGTAGGGAGGGCGTGTCTGGGCATGCATCGACCTTCCTGCCAAATCTAGTGTAAGATGGATGTGCTGTGCTTCACACTACATTCTACATACATGGATATAGGCGAGATAGGGAACGGCTGAGTCGTACTACCTAACTTAGTATGGCTCGTATGGTACATACCTGCAAGAGGTGGATATACTTAACGGTAAGTGCATTGTTGTGTAAGTACTGAGTAGGGCGGCTACAATACCCTACTACCTGTCAATTGTTTTAGTGTAATGACGCACTTTTTCGCAACCATGTTTTTACGCGGCCTGCTACGGCCGTGATCGTGGTCGGCTAGCGGGTACATGCGGGTACATGCGTGCGCTATCAATCTTCCACGGCGGGCCAAGTCTTCCGAGGTTGCTCCCCCCCTCTGTTACCTAATCGAGTCTAGAGAGCTCATGGTCGCAATCTGAAACAAATAGACCCCTGTGGCTTCCAGAGAAGCGATCCCGATTTTTCGGGAGGGTACAGCCATACCTGTACGGTACTGTACATTCTAATACGTGGTAATGCCCACTATCATGGCAATCATAAACTAATGGTACATTCATTTAGGCTTGTTTTGACATACAACTCCAGTTCTGTGTAGCTTGACTGAACTGTACTATTAGAATATCTTACATAGGTAGGTATTATGAATCAGCTTGGAACGTACATTGAAATGTCTCTCTCTATAATGTGCACTGTGTGCTATATACTACCTACCTAATTCTAAGAGTGCAAATTGTTAATAGAGGAGCAGTACTGGGAGAGTACCGCGCTCATATCATATCTTCCGTAATTCGGTAGGGGACGGCTCATGGCCTACAGTAGGGCATTATATTTATCGTTTATATCTTTTGCATATCCATTGCTTTGTACACATCCGATTCTTTGCTTCACAGAAGATGGCGTGCTAAATACCTACTGACACTGTACGGCTCTGGCCCGTGGCAGGTTACATGTGCATATAGGTAGATGTCAGGGTACCGAGAGCCTGGACACTCTCGTACTAGTCAGCAGCATTGTGTATTGCGCCATCAGTTTTCTCTCGACAGCCAAACAAACACTTAATATGAAACATGCATCAGTAAGTCTTCATAATCGCGATAATATCTTCCAGCGCCAGTATCAAACCTTTTTCCTTTGATACGTATACATATACGTATACGTGCAAATCCTTCAGAGCAATGCAATGTTTAAATAGATCCCCCCTTGTAGCTCCTGTCAGAAGCCGTCTCTAGACCTGTTGAAGAAACGATCTCCACTCCTGGTGGAGTAGGCCCGAAGTTTGCGGTCTCGTATTACAAGGGTTGCCGCTCATAATCTGACGGGATCCGATGATTAACCCCTGCTTATGGCAGTGCTGGGACGGCAACGTCAGCGTCCTCTAACCGGGCGAGGTGCATTAGCATACTACGTAGGTCATCCAGCTAGGTAGTGTAAAGGAGAACTTGACGATTATGTATAGACGAGCTGTACCTCAATATTACCCAGCACTTTCTGTCTCTAGGGATTGACTTTGGTGCTTCTGAGGTTGAGTCCTACGCCTCTTGTATTCCAATAGGTGAAAGAAAAGCAAATTGATATTCCGATGCATAAACTTCATGACTCGCCTGTAAAGACATTCTCCAGTGCTTGTTCGTTCGTGATCTCTTTAGTAACTTCGACATCTCACTGTACTACCTTCTTACGGCCGTTATAATCAATCACTGACTATAATAAATCTTGGTCCGCTGTAATAGGTAGGACCTGCGAGAGCTGAAGGTATCCGAAAATCGACCCCGCTATTCCTAGCAATGATAGAAAGAAGACATGGCTAAGACAATGTCAATGAGAAGTAGTACACTCTTGTTATCTGTGTACTGCCTGTGCTTCGGGGACCTCCTTGAAGACGGTAGAGAGAGGTACGAGATTAGAATTTAATGTAAAAAGGGCCATTAGTTTCCCATTACATGGAGTGTCCCGTTCTGCTGAATATATTGGATTGCATAGCAACTGTTAACTCGAACTGTTCTCAACCTCACTGCGGTATCTGTCTAGTTTAAGTTTAGGGCTAGGTGAGTTTCAACTGGCCAACGGATGAGTTTGTTACACACGTAACAACCGTCATGTCCCAGACTTGAAGTACGTTTATAGTCACAGTAAAAATACTATCGAAAACTGGATCTACAAGCAACTGGTGTTATTTGTTGTAAGTGGACTTTTGGGCTGTTACTAATAATCTTGGTTCTTTGATTCAAGCAAGGTACACAAAAGGTATTGCACATGAAATTAATTACTTGAAGACACAGCATTCTTATGCTATTCAAATTGGGTATGTGGCATAAGTTATATCTTGATCTCAATGGCTCTTAATGAAGGTGTTAGACCTGTCGGGTAGTTAAAAGAGCCTTGCAACCGTTCTGGCCGTTGTTGGTAGGTACAGCCTGTGGTATGTATATATGCAAAGCATCGGTGCAGCATCGCGCTCTCCAATTGATGTGGAGATATTTATGGGTCCAAGTCTTCCCCCGGCGTGGCGTGCAGTGGGAAAGCTCAACGCGTGCTGCACGATTAGCAGGATACTAGAGGAGCTATCCATGCCAAGCCTCGAATCGCGTCACCTGCCAACTGCCCACATTTCGTCACTCAACCGCTTCTCCAACACTCAATCGACTCTACGATAATCTAACTTAATTGAACGTCCCATCGCCACTGTGCATCGCTTTTCTATCTTCATCTTATCGCACCTGTGTAACCAACTAATTGGCTTCGCCATTGGCAATCCAATCGACGACGACTCGCTCTACTAATCTACTCTATCTAACATTCAGCATCTACTACCTGCTATTGCTTTCTATTCAACATGGCCGACTCGACTCCCGCTGACACGTCCACACTCTCGGCCGCTCCCTCGGCTATCCCATCTGCCGTCGCCTCTACTGTCGGCACTCCCCAATCGATTCCCCCAATGGACCCTGAAGAGCGCGCCAAGTCGCTGAACGTGTCGCTGGCCGACATGGTCGCGAAGGGCACTGCCCTCTACCAATCCAAGAAGTACGCCGAAGCCGCCGAGATATTCTCCACAGCTACCGAAAGACAGGCCGAGCTCAATGGCGAGATGGCCCCGGAGAATGCCGACGTTTTGTTTCTCTACGGCCGCTGTCTCTTCAAAGTTGGCCAGAGCAACAGCGACGTTCTTGGCGGGAAAGCCCCGGGTGAGAAGAAGAAACCGAACAGTGGCGACAAGCCCAAAGCGAAGAAACCACAAACTGAAGCTTCTACCGCTGATGCGCCTCAGAGCGAGGAGGCAGAAGCGGAGGAGGCCACCGATAAGGGTGTTGCTACGATAGCCAAAAACGTCGGCGCCGAAGAGGAGACTCTTCCAGATGCGAAGAAACCGCTGTTCCAATTCACAGGGGATGAGAACTTCGAAGAGTCTGAAGAGGAAGAGGCGGATGGTGAAGGCCAAGAGGAGGAAGAAGAGGATGACGACCTCGCTGTCGCATTTGAAATACTCGAACTCTCACGTGTCCTCTTTGAAAAGCAACTCACAGAAGCCAATGCCTCAGAAGGACCTGACAAGGAGGTCGCCGCGGATGAAAATAAGCTGGTCCGCCATTACAAGGAAAGGCTCTCAGATATTCACGACCTCTTAGCCGAGATTTCACTCGAAAACGAGAAGTCCGTCCATTCCTGACAGCCATGCGACCAGAGCATACTGACAGTGAAGCGTAGATTTCCCGAGGCAATTAAGGATTGTCGCGCAACCCTGAAATTTAAGGAGGAACTATATTCAGAGGATTCAGAGATTGTCGCAGAAGCCCACTTCAAGCTATCCCTAGCCCTCGAGTTCGCGTCTATGACCACGACGAGCGAAGACGGTGCCGAGGATGGCCCCAAGACTGTTGACGAAAGCATGCGAACAGAGGCGGCCGAAGAGTTAGAGAAAGCTATCAAAAGCACAAAGCTCAAGCTTCAAAACAAGGAGGTGGAGCTTGCAACGTCCCACGCGCCCGAGGATAATGACGAGACGCGCAAGCAGATCACCGACGTCAAGGAGATTATCGCGGACATGGAGCAACGGGTGAGTCTACCACTTCCCCGTCGACTCCTAGTCGCCGCGATTCGCGTCCTCTCGACGAGTTTTCTGCTATTCGATCCACTAACTTGAACTTTTAAACCCCAGCTTGTCGAACTTCGGAAACCACCCGTCGATATGAACGCCGCCTTGGGCCAGGACAACGCTTTGACCGGCCTCCTAGGCCAGGCCTTCGGAGAGTCCTCGTCCGAGCAAGCCGCGCGCGTTGAGGAGGCCAAGAAGAACGCCAAGGACCTGTCGGGTCTCGTTCGTAAAAAGGCCAAAGAAGAGCCCAAGCCTCAGCCTGAGGAGACCAATGGCAAGCGGAAGGCGGAGGAACCTGCCGACGGAGAAGAGGGTCCCAAAAAGACCAAGGTGGAGGAGAATGCTGGTGCTGCCGCTGAAGCGTAGAAACTTGGCGTGGTATCGTTCTATGATATCGCTGGCGACTGGAAATCTGACTTTACAGACAAAAGGCTAGTGACAGGCTACCTTCCAATGCTCTGTCCATCATCCATTCCCTCTACGGTATCCTGGAGAATTCTCGTAATGCTCCTCGTTTCGCGTTCTGATAACTCAACTAACCTCATCATCACGTGTATTTCAACTAAATTCTGTACACTACACACCATTACCCGGTAACTAGGTTCATCATCGAAGTCCGTCACGAGGAAAGGATGGGGGAAAAGAGTGCTTTATTCCTTGGGTGTTTGCCGTGCCGCGGGTTGGCGCATATGAAATGGGACCGGCCAGGACATAACAGGTCAGGAAGGTGACAGCAAACTGAATAGTTTGGCTTGGTTCCGTCAACTGCTTTTTTGTAATAAAAAATATAATTCTTCTCCTTGGGCTGGACAAGGAGGGTAGGCGGGTAGGTAGCTCAGGCAAGGCGTTGTTGTTTTCTTTTCTCGTTCAACGATGAATTACACAAGTCTCGCTTGACAGACTAGATGAAAGCAGATACATTTATATCCATAAGAGAACTTTGCGCTTAGCCTTTCTCGAGGAAATTCTTAAAGACGTGCCTTCCCCTACATATATACCAGCCATGAACCACGCTCAGATCACGTTAGGTCTGCTCTGCTTGAATTGCTCGGTCTAATAGAATACAGACAGGGGGTACTTGCTTTCGCCCCTTTTAACAAATATATGAAAATACCCAAATCGTTCAAAAAACGCCATACCGTGTCATGTTAACGCCGTCAAGTAGTACCTCATCCTCATTGTCTCTATCGCTCCCTATAGATCTCGACCAGTGCTCATGCCGATACTGGGGCCAGCGGGGGCCTTGCCCTTGCCTTTGGCAGCTGCGGATGGCGGCACCTTGTTCCAGGAGAGGAGCGTGTGGTCACCGAGCTTCCTGGGCCGGAGGAAGCTTCCGGCGACGAAAAGGATGGACATGAGTAGGAAGAAGCCGGCGAGGGCGAGCCACAGGATGCCGGGGAGGTCGTTCTTGCCGCCTAGGGGACCTGTGGTGGTGATGACGAGGGATTTCCTGCCCTTGTACTCGGTCATGTTGAAGTCTGATAATTGTGTTAGAGAGAGGGTATATAGAACCGACGGGAGAATAACTTACTGTCAACGATGTTTAGCTGGTAGGTACCTGCGACCAGCGTTTCGTTGCCGAACGCATACGGCTTGAAGAAAGATGGCAGGGCAGCGGTTCGCATCCAAGAGATGAAATGTTCATCCGTCTTTAGATCCGGTGGTGGATGAGCGGCGGAATACCTCTCGTTGGGGTAACGCTTGCGCCAGTTGGGCGGTGGGATGATGAGATCGTAGTCGGGATTCGTCAAGTTCTCGTAGAGATCCTTGTCTTGGTCCCAGGCAATGCCCGTCTCGCTCCACTTGTACGTGCGCTCCTCCTCGGTTCCCTCGACACCGACGACCACAGGACGGCCGATGGTGTCATTGAAAAGAGAGTTGGCGATCAGACCGCAGGGGTAGATCTGGCGAGTCACTGTCTTGCCATCCTCGACGACATCTTCGGTGGCCAGGGGCGGGCAATTCGAGTTCTGGAGGGTGTTGCTGCTGACGACCTTGGCCAGCAGCTGGTCGGGGTTGAAGGAGTTGACGTAGCGGCGGTGGTTCTGGTAGAAGTTGTCGAGACGGTAGTAGAATCGGACGGGAGCGGGTAGATCCTGGACGATCTTGAACTGGAGGCTGCAGTTGGTGAGGCCCTTGACATCGAAGTTGTTGTAGGAGTACGTCACGTCGTCGGTCTTGTTCCATTGGGCGTCGACGTTAGCGGTACCGTTATTATTCCGCCAGTACGACTTGACAAGATCTGTCGGCATGGGAGCGTAGTCCTTGGTCGCGCGTGCTCCGCAGTCTGTGTAGTCGATTTCAACGTAGGAGACCTGGGATCAAGAAGGTCAGTAAGAGCTGGGGCTCGCTGCGGTTGAGCGGACTCGGTGCGTCTCGTACCATCCGACTCGCATAGATCAGAAGCCCTCCGACAATCGCGGCGAAGACGCCGAGAGAGAAAAAGATCCAGATGACATTTTTAGGGGTGAGGATTGGCTGCCAGGCCTTCAATCGCTGCTGTCGGAAGGCGGTGTTGGCGGGGCGTCGGCTCTTCTTCTCCTCGACAGCGGATTGCTCGTGTGTGGAATTCTGAGACGATGAATCCATCTTGGGCCGATTCGCAAGGGGACCCCAAGAATGGGATGTAAGAACGCAGTCGTGGGGAGAGATGCTTTCATGCAAGGTTCATTCGGCGTGGACTTGATTGTTTTGGGTCGAGCTGATTCAAGACAGGGTGAGCATCGTACGTATTGTCGATTGGGCCTGGAATTAGTAATGTGGCCAGAACACACAAACGCGACGTGCGACGTGCGACGTAGTGATTGCGGTTGATGGTGGTGGATGGTTGTTTGTTGAATGAATGACGGATGTTTGATGCTAAAGTGAATGAAGTGTACTTGTCCGACGTATCAGCCCCGTCTTTCCCGGATTTCAAATGGGTGGCTGCTGCGACACGGGAAGCTGAACAGGCTCGACAGGCTCGACAGGGGCCCGTCACATACGCTATTCTTGCACAGCCACGTCCCGTACTCCCGTATCCCATCTCCACTTAAATTTATACAGTGCATAATACAGTGCTTCTTACTGTAGCCGACATGGCTCTCCTTATTCGAACCGTGTGATCTCTGACAGGACAAGCATGACTTTACTCAACCTGAGGATATCTTACAGATCATGAAGATGGCAATACTTTCAGTTACTAGCGCCTTAGTGACATTTCTGTCAAGATTCATTTGTTGCACCTATGTGTAGTGACTACATTTAGCTTCATATCTTATGTATTCAAACAGACTCCTGATATGAGAAACATGATTGTTGTTTTAAAACAAGAAAAAGGATAAACTCAAGCAATTGAATTATCAGCTCATCTTTAGATCTATACTGCCGCTACTGGCACGTTCGAGTTTACACTGTCCTTTGTTGGTTCCAAGTATAGACGAACATAGCTGAGCAATATGGCAACGACACCAAAGATAGAAAGGAGCCAAGACCAACAAATCAACAATCTATAGATGTATAGAAACAAGGTATGAATATATGTCCTTTTCATGACTAGGTTGTCATTTATATGTATATATGTCAGGGTAGATATTATAACGGTGCACTAACTTGAGTTCATATAAAGATCATTGACATTTCATTGTTTGTTGAAAAGATTGAGAGATCTCTTTAAGAAATACCATTACTGTTGGAGGCTCACGTACACCCGAGGACTCTCGAAGTTCCCCCCTTCAATGATTACGGCTATCTGCCTTCTGGGCCCTATGCTCTTGGTCGGGTTCGAACCACTTGTCTAGGTTCACCGGGAAGTTATGGCCACGCAACTTCCAGGGCCAGAAGGTATAGGACATAGTGCCGACTATATATAAGTTTATTTTTTCATGCCCTTCAAGCTCCAGGTTAAATAAGCGTTGTTCGGATGCCCGTGATCACGTGCGAGGAGTGGCTAGAAGACAACAGATGGACGGATATATAGAATTTGAGACGAGGGAAGCTAGTTGGTTACAGCCTGTCTTCTTCCTCCTGCACACTATCCGCGAGGCCCTTCCAGTTAGCCCACTCGGCATCGCCCCCGGGTATGCCCCCGAACAGCGGTAACCGCGTACCGTCCCTGTCGCCGAAGCCGCGTAGCCGACTGATAGCCTCCTTAATACCGACGGTGCCAAACTTGGCCACCAGCTCCTCAATCGAGCTGACCTTGAACTGCAGCCGGCGCCGCTCACGCGCCTCCTCCTCTGTAAGCTGGGTCTTGACCGACAGCTTGTACAGCCGCACCACCGTCTTGGGGAAGAAACCCGCGCACCCGTCGATTGCGCCGGCCCCGCCCACGGCCACGACGGGCAGGAGTTGCTGTCCTAGCCCCGTGAAGGTGCGGAAGTTGTCGTGGTCGATGTCTGGGTTCGACGCGATCTGCGCGTGTACTGAGATGTCGCCGTGCGAGAGCTTGCTGCCTACTATGTTTGGGTGTTTTGCTAGCGTGACGAAGGTCGAGGGCGTGATCTTGACGTTGTTTGATACGCCTGGGTAGTGATATCTGCATACGTCCCGATCATATCAGTAAAATGAGCCTAGCTTCCATAACGGGACTTCGTGTGTCTGAATTCGACGAATAGAAGATTCGATGAATACGCAGCAAAATGGGGAGAGAAGATGCACGGAAGAACTTACACCAGCACGGGTATGGGACTCTGATCAGCAACAGCCGTAAACCACCGAATAATACCCTCCTGCGTGCTCGCGCCCGCAAAGTACCCCGGCGCAAGACACATGCCCCATTGCGAGCCGGCCTCTTGAGCAGCACGGAGCTGCCCCACCGTCTCCTCGATGCTCTGCGTCGCCGTGCCGGCGAGGATCGGATAGTCCTTGAACCCCTCCTTCTCGAGTGCCTTGCGCACGCCCGAGAGGACCTCGAAGCGCTCCTTGTTGGTTAGGTGGACCGCCTCGCCCGTGCTGCCCAGTATCACCAGCCCCTTGATGCCTGCGCGCGCGAGGTACAGCGAGTGCGCGATCTGTGTGTCGACGTCGAGCGGGGCTGCTGTTGCGTTGTAGTTTGCTGCTTTCTTGCTTACGAAGAAGGTCGGTACGGGGACGTAGATCCCCGGTGGTGGTACAGATGCCATGGCTTCGTCTTGGTGGAGCGATTAAGTCTGCGATTTCTTAGATGCAATCCCAGGTAGAAGCTTGATATACGACACAACTTTTGCGACTTGAAGTAGAGATTATAGGATGAGTACGTACAAAAAAAGGGGGACTTGGACGGCGCTTGAACACGGCAATTCTAATTCAGCAACGCGGGGCTTGCGGTACAAAGGAATTAGATAGCCTGAGGTAGACGCTGCAGTGAAGGCGGCGGTCGGGGATTCGGGGGAATGAAAGGCGAGGATGCCGAATTACGTCAATATTTCGTTCTGGATCCCGGGGACGGCCGAGGTCGGGGGTGCAGTACCCGGCAATGCGGAATGTGTGCATCTCGGGAGGTTCCCTTGCATGGTTGAATCTCGATAGCTCTTGAATGAACGTGTTTGCATGTAAACGCCCATCGCTTCTGAGCCTGATCATGGTAAACAAAATGGCGCTGCAATGCAGAAGACTAGATGTGTATAATCAGACTGGCGCCAAAAGTTGAATTTGTTACTCCTCCTATTGTTAGTTGAGGCCGGATTGCTGCAGAATATGCTTGACTCGCAGAGTGCCGCTGCGGGGCGATGAGATCCTAGTGTTATTAATAGCTCGCTGGAAAATACCTACTCAGAGATACTGCATAGAACCTTAGATGTGTAGCAGACGGATATGGCCTTATTTCGCGCGAATGCCTTTTCAAAGTGTATGCAATGAATGAAAGTGGTTGCACGAGTCTTGTCCAGCAGTTATACTAGACAAGCTCTAATAAGGGATTAAATTCGTGTATGTATATACTGGAGAAACCGAAGACCTCTTCCATGCAATGCTATCCAAAATTTTATCTATCCGTGTTCATATCCAAAGTTTTCTCAAATTACTTAAGCAACATCAGCATTTGCATCACACAGACTTGTAAGAGGTTAACTTACACAAGCAAGCGAGTAGCGAGGGCTGAGCTGTCCGAGATCACCGGCTCCGTAGATGCCGAAGTCAGGGCTGGCGGTGCCGTACTGGGACTCCTGCAGGTCGTACCAGAAGAGGTTGATCTTCCTACCGATGAGGTCGCAGGCAATCTGCTGCCAGTAGCTGCGGGCGTTGGCGGCGCTGGCGACGGCGAGGTTGTTCTTCTTGCCGGAGACGGGCCAGCCGGTCTCGGTGACCCAGACGGGCTTCTTGCCGGCGAGCGCGACCGTCTTGTCGTAGCCGTCGAAGAAGCGCGTCTTGGCGTCGCTGATGCTGTTGGCCTTGGTCGTCTCCCAGTACGGGTAGCCGTCGAAGCCGATCCAGTCGATCGCCGGGATGACGGCCTTGTTCGTGCTGTTCAGGAACGAGTCGTACGTGTCGACGTGGCCGATCGGGATGTTCGCCAGAGCCGTGCCGGCCAGGGCGGTGCGTACCCGCTTGATGGAGCTAACGAGGTAGGCGGCTGATGTGCCCACCTCGCCGGCGGCATCACGGTAGAGATCCTCGCTGCCGACGGACAGACCAACGACGAGGTTGGTGAACTTGGTGCCGTGGGCGCTAATCGCGGCCTTGAGGGCCGTGATTTCGTTGTCCAAGGCTGCTGTGCCGCCGGAAATCCAGAGACCGAGGAGCAACTTGGTGTTTGTGTCGATCGCGGCCGGGATGGCCTGAATCACGCTGGACTTTGTTCCCCATTGAACTGATGGGACCTTGTCAGCAGGCACTTTATGTCCCGGGGATGTTTTTACGAAACATACTCATTGTGTACAAGCGAGCAGTTGTCCAGCCGCTAGTACCGGGCATTGACTTGGCGCGATTGAACTCGTAAGCGAAGTCATTCTGGACCTTTGCCTGCTGGTTGAGGAAGAAGGCACCATAGTTGAAACCCTTGATGCCGGTGTTGGCGGCCGAGGCAGTGGCATCGACTGTACCGACAGCAGCCGCAAGGGCGGCGACAGCAGAAGAAAAGCGCATTTTGATAGTGGTATTCTAGGCAAATCTTCTACCAAAATGAAATCAAGTCCGAGTAGCTGCTCCTTCGTGAGGGCGTAGCCAAGAGTAAAGCAAAGAAGGGGTCGGGACTTAAGGGTATATATCTACACATAAGACATAAAAACGGTCGAGGAGAGAAAAGCAAAAAGGATCGGCACTTCATGTATGACATCGGGCATCATCTCGCACAGTACGCTACCTACCGTAGACTAAACCCGGACGCGAGCCAAGATCTCATCATCGTCGTCATGATTTCTGGGTTAGAGCAGGCTTCGGAGTGAGCGGATAGTGGGCCAAATTCACCCTAGAATCGTCTTGAATGGCAGATGTTTATGCCAGCTAAAATCTCGTATTTGACCCGCAGGCGCCATCTCAGCCTCAAAGTCCACACATTGGCTCAGGTCGTTGTCGGACCGCGTGTGTGGTGGAGAGGACATACGCATATTGGTGTGTCATGGCTTGTTATTACTGGACCCGGTGCTAGGCCCAAGGGGTAAGGACGTAAACAGGGCCCCTTTTACCGGTAGTTCGTATTGAATTGTTTCTCAAGCAAGGTTTACCGTTCCTGAAAAAGGGGTCCACTTGCAAATGATCTGCAAATTAAAGTGGACGCCTCCAATCTCGGTACAAAGAGTCTAGAATTCTAGACTCGCCCTGTTCGAAGGGATGGAGCAGCCAACACCCCGGCCTCTGCCAGGGCGAACAGGGCGGAAGAGCCACGACATACCTACTCAGTACAGTATATATAGTGTGAACCCGAACCCCTTTCCTGGTGATTCATGTGGTTCATGTAGAAATATTTCTTTTTGTACTGTTTACACTATTCATGTTCTTTATTTTATGCCTCGGCCGGCGAACTCTTTCAGGACATCCTTGTGGTCGTCTGTATGCTCAGTACTAATTGGATTATAATTAAATCCGCACGGGGTACCTCGTTAGTCCTTTAACACTTAACAGTATCGTTCACTTGCGAGTCGGAATGCTTTCATCTTGGAATACACAACACTCGAAGCTTTACGAAGACGACGTTCGTGCTACTTGGCTCGCATCACTCTAGAAAGATATCATTCTTCAACACTAGGCCAATCATCCGTTGTCTCTCTACCGCCCTGCGACCGTATCATACGCTCTAGTCCGAATGTCGCAGTGACCTACTGCCGATATTTCCAACCAACATACAAATGCGCCGCCAATCCTTGATATTTATAAACAGAGTCGATGCGGTAGTTGGATTGATTGAGGACAGACATAACATCGTATACCTGTCCTCATGTTTGGGTTACTGTGTCCTATGCCCCGCGTATTCTTCAGTTGAAAAGCTATGATCTGGTTGCCTAGAAGTGGTCGTGATCTAAACACTTAACTAGGTAGGCTAAGATTACAAAATACGAGGTAGGCATGCAAAGTTGTAGACGGTTTGGCGTCGAAAGTGAAGCAGCTTATTTCTGCCTGATAGAAAGCCCTACTTACTGCCTGGCAGTTCTCTGTATTTACCTAAAACTTATAGGATTCATAGGGTGATAAGCGGTGTGACTCCGCTATCGCCGTCTGCTGCGCCTCATTCCATAGGTAAGTAAAATGCCTACAGAGGCTTACAAGTAGGCATCATTATAACTTGTTGTTCAGCCGTAGAAAGTAAACGGTGTTCAAATCTGTCCTCGCTGCGCATGTTGGGATTATATAACATCGGCATCCGACACCTACAGAATCTATCGAAGCATAGCCTGTTTTGTCACTGTCGCTTTAACATCATCTCAATCAGCGCGTATCGAGTCAGCGCGCTTTGCAATAGTCGACATTTCACTTATTACAACATGTTAAGCGGAATCATCAAGGCAAAAGACAGGGTCATGGGGAACCCGCAAACCGCGAATAACAAGCCGAGTCAGAAGAAGAAGCCAGAACCCGTGAAGACCGTCTACAGGTCCAATGATGTGACGATACCTGACGACTTCCTCAGGTCAGACCCAGCCGACGCACAACCCATCACGCACGAACCCATCGACTTCCAAAACTCGGTTTTGCCAGAATACCGGGGCTGCTACGCTGTGGTCCTCGACAATGTCCTCAGCCCCTCCGAGTGCGCTCGGCTTCTCGAGCTCGCCGAGGCTAGCGTGATGGACGAGGACAAGCAGGACGGCTCATCGTGGGGGGCAGCCCTCGTCAACATCGGCGGCGGCTTCGAAGTCGAGATCCCCGATTATCGCAAAAGCAGCCGCATCATCTGGGACAACCAGGAGATCGTGGATCGCCTGTGGGAGCGCATGGCCGCCGTGCCCGAGATCAAGGAGAAGCTCTCCACAGTCCCCGGGCTCTCTATAAGCACACATGTGCAGAAAATCGATTACGACTTCTACAGGGTCAACAAGCGTCTGCGCTTTCTCAAGTATGTCCCCGGCGAGTTCTTCAAGCCCCATTGTGATGGCCCGTATGGTGAGCAGACGCCCGAGGGCTACAGGGTGCAGACGTACATGACCGTGCACCTGTACTTGAATGATTCCCAGCAGGTAGTCGGTCCCGGGGTGGATCTTGTCGGTGGTGCGACTTCGTTTCTGTCGCGGGATGATTCTCGCAGGATTGATGTAGACCCCAAAGCCGGCCGGGTTCTGATATTCCAGCACTCTCGGCTCAGACACTGTGGTGACGATGTGAAGGCGGGTACTAAGTACACTGTTAGAACAGATATCATGTACAAGATGACAATGAGCGAAGATCAGTCTTCGGGCGAAACCCATATGGCGTAAGCTCGGTATATAGTAACGAAATCAATGAAATCAGCTGTGCATGAATGCTGTAGTATATATGTTTTATTCCGTGTCCTCTACAGTCCACCCCCTCGTATATTCAATATTAGTTTCACCTGCCTCACTACCCAAGTGACACTTCTTTACCTTTGACTCATCGACTTCACAAAGACTGACAACGCGGAATACGAATTCAACATCAAGTCTCATCGATGTATGATTCCCATCCATTCGATGTCATAACTAGATGGATAACAATCTAGTTACGTTGAGATGTCCCGCAAAGCCTTTAACACTTTACAATTCGACTTATGATCCATCTCACTCCAGCCCTTAACTTGACAATCCTAGAAAACCCCATTAGAACCAAGTACCAATGAACAATGCTGTCAAAAACGCATAAAATATCTCTTACCTTGTCACAATACGAAGCGAAACCACACCCAGTGCACTTCAAGAATCCGCCCTCCGTCTTCCCGCAAGCAGCGCACTTCTGCTCCCTTTCTCCTACACCTTCCAACACAGCACCCAACTCAAGTACCCTATCCAGACCGCCCGGTATAACCTATAATCGTCCAGGACAAGTCTATTTCAGTTTTCCCAGCTTTCATAGCGAGGATTGGATAAGATGAAGCATTCTCCTCGTTCACATACCTTGACCTCAGCGCTCCTCCCTGCAGGCACGCGCACAACTGCTTTTTTACCATCGCCTTCGCGATCTGTCCGTCTCGCGCGTGGCATAGCAACAGTGTAGCCCTTACGAAACCCCTTGAGCGCTATCTTGTCCTCGAAGAGTAGCGCGAAGTCTACGCCTGTCCGGTCCGTCACGATGAGTGTCGGCTGTGTGATTGTCATGTTCTCTTTGATCTGGGCTAGCAAGCACCACCAGTCCTTGTTCGAAGCCTTATCGTCCGGGTCTAAGCTTGATGTAGACGGCAGCTCGTAGAAGGCTGGGAAGTGTGATGTGTTTGTGAGTATTGACATGATGGTTTGCTTTTGAGTGTGAGTTGGCAGAGAGTGAGATGAGGACTGGGATGGCGGTGAGATATGAGGATGTGGTTATGTCTCTGATAGACTCTAATTTTTACTATTGAATGGCTTTTGTCCTAAATGAAAATACGATAAAGGGAAATTTAAAACTCATAAGTAAGGTGAAGGACGGGGAGGCTGGCGCTTCGGTGATGGGATGAAACACGGAGGCGTGGTGAGTGGGCCCAGCGCTTCAAGCTGATGAGGCCAAGAGGCGAACACCAATCGGTACGACTACGTACTAATGTTCGAGAGTTTGACACTTCATGTTCTTTCCATATCCACGTTAGATCTCCAATACACTCATGTAGCTCACCAGGTTATGACAGCGAGTTGCGCTGTTCATCGTAGAAGACGAATTTAAGAGATCGAGCTGCAAGACTACGAAAGAGTGCACTGGTAATCATCGATTGTAGCACGCTGAGAACATATGGACGTTGCGTTATGATTCTTTGAGGTAGTTTCTAGAGGCTTTATTATACAAGCTACGTTTGTTCGGCTTATACACTAAGTCGGTAGAATGCGCGCGTCACACATATTTTACTGGCATGAACGTATGTTGACAAATTTGAGGCGACTGCTGTCAAGAATCTGATTCTGGTGTATGGCAGTTGCTTTTACAGCTGGAAGCGAGAAGCTTTATGTTTTAGGTCGCTGGTCTCTTGAGGTAATAAGGGGCGTGGACTCAGTACTCGTTCGGTCGGTCGGCTTCATTAGTCGGGGTTTTGCAGGCAGGGCATCTCAAT
Source organism: Xylaria venustula (assembly GCA_022578775.1). Taxonomy (NCBI): domain Eukaryota; kingdom Fungi; phylum Ascomycota; class Sordariomycetes; order Xylariales; family Xylariaceae; genus Xylaria; species Xylaria venustula. Next base: position 58,815 of record MU389458.1, read on the forward strand.
TGGAGTAGACACAAATTCTATGATCAGCGCGTCAGTTCTCTGAAGTTTAATAAAAGTGATACTAGTGAAGATAGTTTCTAATGAGTCAACATCCATTTCTATTCAGGCTGAACTCCCCAATGTCCTTTTTATCTGAAATTTGAACCTTCATTTATTAGTCATAACGGCCGCCTTGCAAATTATGCGTAAACGTATGCATGATCCCCTCATGATCCCCATGCATATATAGTTCGTCCAGGTTACAGCGGGAGTCTCCATGTTGGAGGGGTATTCTGACGTCCAAAGTCGGTTACTCCCAATTCGAACGATGAGTGGTGGGAAATCAATAAGCAGTCATCTCCCCACGCGACCGCCAAGGTAATCTTCGGTTGAATAAAACCAACGCAAGCTCTAAAAGTATACTTCAGATAGAATGTCCAGCCCGAATCTCCTTTCATGATATTCGGGGCAGCTAGATAATAGTCAAAACCAAATTGATCGATGATACGTTTTGCATTGTAACAGACTATACCCTCACGATCGCATTTGTACTCTCAAAAATGCGGCACCATCTACTTACATCCCTTCTCATATCGGCGGCAGTAGCAACAGCGACGGCGTCATTCTCACTACCCGATCTTCCAACCTTGACCGCAGGCCCAAAATCACGATCCACTCCATTCCCGTCAATTGCAGCACGCGACTCCTCCAAGATATGCGTCGTAGACCCCGAAGCCATAGACGCCGGACCGGCTCTCATTGCAGCAGCGAATGACTGTAATAACGGGGGCACGGTAGTCTTGCTGCCAGATACGACGTATACGATCGCTTCACCGACGGACTTGACTTTCCTGGAGAGCATTGACATCCTCATCCTCGGCACAGTTGTCTTCAGTGACGATGTGGAGTATTGGCAGACGAGGGCTTTCCCGTATGCCTACCAGGACATCCGACTTTTCTGGAAGTTCGGAGGCCAAGACGTTAATATCTATGGTCTGGGCATTGGGACTCTGGATGGTGGGACAACCTTTTTAAAGTGTCCCCCCATAATATCCCTATTCGTGTTGATTTTGCCTGTGCGTCGATGGCAAACGAGAAGTGGCTTCATTACGTGGAGCGAGAGTAGAGAGGCAGGCTTGATAGGAAGTGAGAGGCTAACTCATGTGTGTTAGGTCTCGGCCAGACATGGTGGACCGCAAAGAAAAGCAATGAATCACTTTACAGACCGATTTTATTCGCTACGGACGGTCTTACCGGCGGTTCTGTCTCGGGGCTCAACCTGAAAAATTCTCCATTCTGGTTCAATGTTATCATGAACTCCAGCGACGTCTTGATCACGGATATCAATATCTACAATGAAGTGACAAACTCGAGTTCACCTCCAGCAGTGAGTCGTCTCTCATCAATGAAAAACTTCATATTCTAGACATGTCTAGCGAGTTGTCATCTCGTGTGTACATCTTTTTGGCTAACGAGGGAGCACCGACGTAGAACACTGGTTAGTTCCCTGGAGTCTTTACTATCCCCATTGGCTATATTTGGCCTCAATTACTCCTTCATGCTCCCGGGACATTAGTCAAACTCTTCTCTTTATGGTAATTACTGAGTCTTGTGGTTAAACAAGATGGATGGGACACATATCGGAGCACCAATATTGTGATACAAAACTCTACGATTGACAACTACGACGGTAAGATACTTTGACATCATTCATCATCCGCATCAAAGCCTCTCATCTATAGAGCATCCCTGGTAATCTAACTAGAAAGACTGCGTATCATTTAAGCCAAACTCGACCAACATCCTCATTCAAAACCTACAATGCAACGGATCTCACGGCATATCCGTTGGTAGCCTGGGACAATATCAAGGCGAATACGACATAGTAGAGGATGTTTACGTGTACAACATCTCCATGAGCAATGCATCCGACGGTGCACGAATTAAGATCTGGCCTGGCGTCCCGCCTAACACGACGGGCTCGAGCTCGGGCGGCGGGGCTGGCTACGTGCGGAATGTCACGTACGAATTATTCTATAACAACAATAACGGCTGTGAGCTTATCCTCTTAATTGATATAAGATCCTGGTGTAGCTAATAAAATGACTCTAGGGGCTATTGAGCTGACCCAATGTTACTTTGCCACAAGCCAAGAAGCATGTGATGAGTATCCAGTACGTCACGAACCAAGATATCCAATCCCACATGCATAGCTGCTTGGACAGAAGGCTGACATCCTCCAGGCCGTACTGTTGATAGAAGACATACTATTCAAGGATTTCTACGGAACAACCTCGACAGCCCACGATCCCGAAGTCGGCACTCTTGTCTGTAGTGACCCTAGCGTAAGTCTCTGATCCAATTATGCAATAAGAACAGTTCGGAAAAGGGAGAGAAGAAAGATGGAAAAAAGCTAAAGAAAAGGGAAAAGAGGGAACATGAAATCTAAACGAAGTAGTACACTAACGCAGTGAATAACAACAGGTATGCAAGAACATCCGCGCAGAGAACATCACCGTCTCGCCTCCGAGCGCAAAGACTGCTGAGTGGGTGTGCACGAACATGGACGAGAGCCTACTTGCCGTCAACTGCGTTACTGATTAGTCCAGTAATTTTAACCCCACCACACCAGTATCTCCTGACCTGTATACGTCTCTACGCACTCTTCAAATCTTGCATGCAACTAGATCGAGTTGTGTATAGACCTCAAGGAGTCAAGGCACCTTATAACTTGGCACTCAAGCTTATCATGTGAGGTTTATTATACTAAACGAAACACAGTACCGCTATAATGTTCTGGCTCGTTCCTGAAAGAGGAATGCAGATGACACTACCATAGCAGAAGTCGAAGTCGCCTTCCAGAGACTCTAGCATTTCCCTTAGTCCCTTCGATAGGCGATTCTATCAGGACGTGACTTTATATTTAAATCACAAACTCACTTCAAGCAAGAAGAGAAGCGACTATTATCGTACGTGACACGCAGATCGCTTAGAGTGTGAAGAAATTATTAGTTAGCCGAAAGCCGACTTGGAACCTTTGAATAAATACATTATAATATCATACCATACCTCAAAAAAGATATATTGCAATCCGGTTGCCCACATGGCTCTCCTTTATCACATCCAAACACGACCCGAATGTCCCCCAGATTCCTATCATCAGTATACGTAGATAAAATGTATCAAACCCAGAAACATCTTGTTACTCATTAAAAAAGGGTATTGTTGCGCAAAATCATGATTGTGGAAAGAAGGTGGTACTATCCCAGGGGTATAGCCTTGAGAGTCCTAATCAGAATGGGACCTTCCTTTACTTTCCCTGTGACATCCATCCGAAGGCAGCAGCAGCAGTCAACACTATTACAGCTGTCAGAACACCGGCTCCCGCTCGGTCAGATGTTGTAATCGGCGATAGGTCGTCGCTGCCGATTGAACCGCTTCCTACGCCGGCATTTGGGTCTCCGATACTAGTGCCGCCATCGGAACTAGTCACAGGCGATTTCGATTGGCCGATCAAGAGAGATGTGACGGCCGCAAGTGCATCCATTTGTTGTCCGGCTCCTGAGGTGCCGTCATACGTGCCACTAGACCACGCGAAACCACACGTTCGGCCGTCAGTGCCACCGGTGCATTGACTAACGGCGGCTTGTGCTGATTTCTGAAGCACGGGGAGAACCTTTTCCGCCGTGAAAGGAGCGATCTGGGTCATGGTAGACATCCATCGATGGAGATATCCTTTGAAACTCAACATGTCCGTGGTGCAAGTCTTAATTGCTTCACATGCTACTTCATAGGCGGTGTCGTTGGGGAAGAAAACTTTTAGCGTGGCATCTACAAGGCCATTAAGTCGGTCTTCCCATTTCGAGTCTCCAGTCTAAACACATACATATCAGCTTTTGACATGTTACGGCGGATATATGACAACTTACAAAATTATACATATATGCAGCCCCTAAGAGGAAGACAGCGTTGTTATAGGAGAATTGAGCTTCATTAATATCAGTGCAGTTCGTTTCCACATGAGCTCCGTCGAAAATGTTGTAGTCTTTATCCATAAAGCCGACACTGACAACCCAGTCCCAAGTCTGCTCGGCATAATCGGCATAAGTCTGGTTATTGGTATAGCGAGCGAGACGAGCGCCAAGGTTGAAGAAAATTCCATTAGCAATGCCTTGTCCTCGTTAGCATGATGTCGACAACGAGTGTCAGTAACTCTTACTGTTCTTATAATCATATCCATTGTTTGCAAACGGTATTTGCCATCGCAGACCACCTCCACACGTCGCATCGTGACGATCAGGATCTGCTTGGGTATTCCACACGGCCTGGGCCAAGGCAAGCCATTGCGGTTGGTCCGAGGGCGGATCGGGGAAATTCTCCTCGGCAGCCAGCATGGCGGACATTCCCCAAAAGCCCTGGTCGTCGTTGCCGAGAGAGGCGGTGACATTCGGAGGCATATAATTACGGTCGGGGCCGACCTGCCACAACATGGCCTGGGTGGTAACATTGTTGTACGTGTCGTCGCCCGTGAGATGCCAGTAGTCGATCATGGTCCCCCATAATGCGCCACCCTCCCACCAGTAGTAGTCGCCGGCCGGAGGAGGGCCGGGCAAGATGCCGGGAGTTTGCCCTGACTCGTTTCCATGGTAGTAGGTCATCAAATCATAAGCGAGAGTCTTTGCAGAGGAAAGTATATCGTCTGGAAAGAACGGGCCAACTGGTTAGATGCTGCACAAGAAACGTGAAAGGAGGGAGAAGCGAGATGAGCCCTGTACCGGTACTATCGATCTTGTAAACCTGGGCAGATGCCGGATCCGCCAAAAGAAGCAGACAAAGCGCTATGGATGCCATGATGCTGTTGATTTTCCAGTCTGTCAGGAAGGCATGAAAGCGGCGAAGGAGAAGTCGAGAGGAGCGGTGATGAGAAAGCCGATGCTGTGAAATGCGCCAAGTGCGCCAAGTGCGCGTCGCACGCACGTTTTAACACCACCTAATCACCTATTGCTGTCGTCGCGGTCGATGACCGTGGAAACAACGGATGGCGGGCGACGTTGATATTGTAATTACAGGGCCGTTGAACTAGATGGAAGCGAACGTGATGGACCGTAAACCGCCGAACAGCGTCGACGATGGAACAACAGAAGCCTGAAGGTGGTTCAGGGAAGACGAAGGGATGAGGAGGGGAAGCATGGTGTTGTGACTTGTCCCTCCCTGTGGTACCGGTATGGTATGGGTGGTGGGTGGTATGTTAAGGTGATAGCGCTATGATTGTGCTGTATGAGCGCGATAAGATGCAACAATGACGGGAAGGTCCGTACCTACCTACTATCAATGTTTATTGACGCCTATCAAGCCCCAGATCCTCAAACTCTAGGGCTCGAGATTACCTTGGCCAAGCTTCTTACTGGGGGCCCTAGACCACTATACTAGCTTAGCTAGGCGGGTACATGTACCCTGGACCGCTGCTAGTCGGTGGGCCGCAGGGGCTGACATGACCCTCCCGTCTCTTTAGATGTGTACCTAGAAAGGATGCAAGCCTCTCGTTGGCTCCTGCTAAGCAAAAGTGGGGTTCCTGGGGAAGCTGGAAAAGGTAAGCTTCGTCTCGCATGAAGCTAAAGATCTGACAGCATACAGTAGACAATTAGATGGCACTTGGCAGTTAAAAAGTCCCGTCAATATGTATAAAGATAAAAGGTAAAACACGAATGCTGGTGTAGAAAATAAGGAAAAGTTTGAAAGCACGCCAGAGCAATCTGGAAACTACCAAAGCAACTTGCATAACAGTTAACCAGATAACATGACGATTAAAGGGTAAAAAAATTCTGGTCCTCACCAATAAAACGGTATTACTCCTCCCGGGGGAGTAATAAACTAGGTAGTTATCACTGCGTAACACAGACGAAACCTTCTCAAAGCAGGGCAGTAAGGTTTCCCTACGATCCCTCCCCCCAACTGTTCTTTTATTTGTTAAAGTTACGTGGTTACTAGAAATACAACCGATTCAGATGTTCTTGTCATCTTTGCTTTCATAGCTTTAGAATCCTTCTATATAAAACATCCCCTTGACAGATTCATGAAAATTTTGCCCAAGTTTATCGGATTTCAGTATGTATTTCTTGGTATTTCAAGACTTTTTGGTTCGGGCATCCATCATAGGTATGTTGGCTTGCCTTACTCGTGCATATATAGGTATGGCCAAACTACGGATGTATATGCACAGACTTGTGATAAAGCCACTCCCATAGAGTATCACAAGATCACAGCATAGTTGAAAGTCACCTGACAGAGAAAACTCCAAGGTGTGTTGTCTCAAATCATCTACACTATTGCTGTAGACGAGTTACGGTTGTTTGCTGCTGGGAAAATCATAAGCACTACTGGAATTGATGATGAGGTCATATTTTATTCACCAATCCTTGTGATGGGACTAAACGGAATCGGCTATTCAAATATCGAGGCTTTATGATTACCCTTTCTTTACAAAGCAACATATTTTTTTATGTTGCGGTTTTTGCAGTTGTTGAAAAATAGAATGTGGAATTTAATACGTGTTTGAGAATTATATAAAAGAGAGAGACGCCTGAAAACCTAAAGTATAATAACTGAGGTGGCCTCCATTTATGCCGGTAGTCAACAGCTTCATTTATAGAGGCAAACATTAAGTAGTGATTTTTTAGTAGAGCTTTCGATCTGATAATTCGCTTACTGGCTTACTAACATAGCATTTTCCCGTCCGTCTTTGCGTATGTAAGCAGGCCCCCAGAAACCCTCGGCTTTTGGCTTGTTAAGTGTGAAGTGAGTAGGATTGTAGTGGACACGAAAGTAATCTAGTCTGAGTCGTCGGTGATCTGTGTCGCAAACGTTTATCTGCTAGCTATTGTCCTTCGCACGGCTAAGGTACTTGCAAATACGTCTTTAACATACGTCATCCACAATCTTTTTATTCTACATTATAAGCGTCTTTTCAAATCAGCACATTTCCAGATACTAATGAACGGGGTAGGTTGGGCTTCCTATGAATTGCTCCACTATCAGCTGGTCTTACTTGCATAACGTCACAGTTCGCCTACTGCTGGGTGTATCGGCATGGACTGTTGTTATTGCACAAGGAGAGAGAACCGATCTGGGCCGGCGAGCCTATCGCAGTAGTATATATAACTCAGTGCAAGGCCCGCGCTATGCCTGCTAATTATCTGTATTATGTAGTTCCGTGACACATAAAACGTCTTAAAGACAAGGTATGGTGTGAAGAATGAATGATAGTCTCCCACATATCGAACGGTTTAGTCCTCGTAAATAGCACCTCATAGTGATGAATAAGTGTATAACCGGTAGGATAGAGAAAACAAGAGTTATAGACCCAGTTTCGACCTGGTGAGTGCGTTTACTGAAGATTTTCCGCGTTCCTCTCTGAGGCTGAAAGACCCACAAGGAATTCGAAAGAAATACATCGACGTCACCCTTCCCGGCACTTCTGCTTGTTGGTATCGTAAGGCTGGTAGATGTTTGCATACTGGCGGGTAGCTTTTGGGCTGTTAGTCGCGTTGGGCAGTCCTTATACTGGAGTGCATCACGAGGGGCTCATAACACCGCCTTACATAGTGTGCAGTGACAGCTGTCCAAAAGTCTGCTAAGTGAATAGTGGCCTCATCGATGCGACGGGCCTTGCATTCGGATATCTCGATGCTATGCTTGCTGACCAGGTTGTCGGTGAACAGCACAGCCAGTCCGCAACAACCCTCCCTTTCTCGCTCCTATGACTTGCCGGCTCTACCTATGATACCCTATCACCGATATCCATGAAAAAGAAAAAAAAAATGATGAGAGATTATATGATTGGGGATGGGCAGAAGCATACAAGAGTTCAAGGGCTTGGGGTAGTCTATCCAATTGGTCTACTACTTGTCTCATTTTTCAAATGTAGTGGACGGATTGGGAAGTGTAAACCGAATGCATATGATTCGCGATGAACGAACACCAGGGGTCTCAGGTACCCGAGAACTACTGGGTTAGAGGGTTACATTACATGCTAGCCGGTGTAGACCGTTATCATTCCATTCAAATAATGCACAAGATGTAGTTCGACCTAATTGTGCTCAAATTTAGTCACGATGACAACTTGAGACTGCTCTGGTCACGATGAACGGGACGTGGAATGCAATACGACATCATAAACGGAGTCGCAGCCTCTAATGTTCGGAGCCGGAAACGTGCCAGGCAGTGCGGCTTTAGCTACTGCGACCCCTTGCCACATGGAAAATGGCCTCATCGTAACCCTAATAGGTGGCCTTGAAGACATGAAAGCTCGGGCTTCTATCTGCATTTACAACGTGGATATCATCTATCACAAGGAGACCAACTAACATGGACAGCAATGCGATCTCTTTCCGCAATCCATATTACGCCTTTTCGTTTGTTTTGCGACCCCCGGCGTCAGATTCTTGGCTTACCCTGACTATTCGATCGTGTTCCTTGGGCATATATATAACTAGAACTACTTGACCTGTCAACTTCGGGTATCTAGACTACTCTCATTAGGCCACAAGTTTCACTACTTGAGTTGAATTACTGGTACGTGACATCTTGGAAAAAAACATGGTAGCACATGCAGTCAACGCTCGCCTACTCTTTGCATGGTATTACAATCAAAACCAGTGGCTGACAACTGTATTAGTTAGTCCCCGCATCCTGGAGAACACTACTGCGCACGCTTCCGCTCCCACTCCAGCTCCCGTTGCCGTTACCGTTTAGCTCCGGGAACGCGCAAGAACTACCCCAAAAATAAGCGGTGTGTTTGAGCCATTAATTGAGTTCCGTTAATGAAACTGACTGAAGAAATATGTAAAGCTATCATGGCATTTAACGACTACCTCAATGGTTGGGATTCTTCGGAAAATAACGACCTACCTAACCTTCCTGGTCCTGTAATCGAGAACCTCACCCATGCAACCGCTAGCATGGGTTCCAGCCTAGCAGAATACCAAGGATCCTCATTGGGTCCGACTAGAGCCGTGGCATTCAACCAAAATTGGTATCCTGTGGAATGCAGCCCTATCATGCGCGATCCTCAATGGGTAATCGAATACTCTCGGGGCGAATTCACGACTAGCTTGTACAACACAAACCACGCGAGATCTACTAGCGGTTCTGACAAGAATCCTATCGGTCTTAACGACCGTTACAATATCCTAAATACAACTCTGTTTCCCCTACCCCAATGGAGCTTAGCCACAGGGTTGTCATTGCCACTACCGCCGTCACTGGTAACCGCCAACCGCGCCAAACAAGCACGGCCATTTGCTTGTACAACTTGTCGCAATGTTTCATTCACATTAAAGAAAGACTTGCTTCGTCACAAACGCACCGTACATGGCAATGGGAAAGCCTATCATTGTCGATGTGGTAAGGGCGATTTTCGAAAGGACAATCACCTCCGCCACGTTGGTAATTGCAACAAGACTAGTCCTCACAATTACGACTGCATATGCGGTTTCACTCACGTCACTAAAGAGGAGTACATTGCACATGTAAAATCTCACCTTACTACTTCCGTTGGGAAGCACGAGGAGTTCGAGCGTTCCAAGCCACATTGTTTTTAATCCCATTTACGCTTTCTTCTGTATCACCTAGGCCATAATCAAGACAGCGGCTTTCATTCAGGCATTGTTAGAAAATACTGTACACGAAGATGAGATATTAGAAGGGGTTCGGGTGGCACGTGTGCATTTCATCCGTTTTGACTTTTCATCATCACTGCTCTATTATACTCGGAACTCCTTTGCTTACATAGATTGTTCAAACTTGAATAGGAAATTTAATTTGTTACCATTACTATCTCCGTTGATCACTGCAAGGGGCCTAGCCATGAGAAGTGTTTCTCAGCCTAATCTATTTTGTAGCCTGGAGGAATAGGCATACATGACCTACTAAGTGGCCGGAGAATAAAAGCATTCGAGTCAAGAACTTGCTGCCTATAATAATGATAGCTTAGCTGGAAAGTGGTGAGTACTCGATGAAATTAAATGGAAAGTAGCCCGTAGTATTCATGCACTTGAAAATATCAATGACGTGAAACGGACCTTCATGTATTATTTACCATGCAAAATAATCATCGGTGAGCGGCCAACGCTATTGTCAGATACTTTATATTGGGCTGCGAGGCACAATACCATGTGTTTGTGTCGATGAATTTGTAGTCTTTTCCTCTTGTTTTTTACGCCCAACTACACAAAGTCCAGCTGAGTTCTCAGGGGCCTTTAATCTCTTATAAGACCATCATCTGGCTGCTATTATCCCCTGATCAATAGTGTGATTGCCGAATTTTTAAATGCTTTTAGTCAGCCACAAAGTGGCTGCTTTGCCCCCGCCTTAGCCACCCCCTATACTCCATCAGGGAACATCACGCTCTTGAATTGCATAGGAAACGACATGGTGTATACTAGAGCTGACCAGAATATTTATCAGCTGTAAAGACTCTATGAAAAGGTAGTCGGCATAAAATCTACTATTCGCGATTTGTTGTTGAATAGTTTATATAAGTTGGGCTTCATAATTGACAGGAAAAGGTATACTTATACTTTGCATGTATTTTCTATAAGGTTGGTCAATTTTGATCTATTGTAACTACTAACTGGTAAGAGGTTTCCATAATCTGGTTAAAATGTGCTATACTTGTGAGCCGCCCAGTTCAAAGCCGCGAGTATGCCTTCGAGATTTACCGACAACTTTTCTTGAGGATCGCACGCGTCCTACACTGTAGTCGGATAACAATGATGTCTAATATATTTGTTTCCTGAAATTTCAGGGCTGCGACTCAAGCTAGGTATCCGTAGATCTAAAAGCCGAGTGCTTCTCTGAATAATTTGTCAAGACGGACTCCCTCGGTGTTTGCTAGGTCACTATAGGCCTGAACACTTGCGAAAGGGTGGTATGGGAAAGGCCTAAAGTAGATAATCAGCATTGAAAAGTGCGACTATGGATATAACCATGATAGTCAACTTAGTTGCAACTCACCCATATTCGGGAACCCAGGTAATTGTGACGTTAGGGTCCTTTTCAGCCTTGTGTTTGATTATCTTGATCCAAACTTTTTCAAAGAACTCCCTCTCCGCCGTGAAAGCAGGATCGAGCGGCGCAGGGCATTGTGAGGACTGAGTGGTGCCTATTCGGGTATGTATGTGGTCCACCTGAGGAGCGCATGAGATCCTAGTCAACATGATGCACGGCCACTAGACTTACATGTGGAATGACTCTGTCCAGTAGCTCCGCGTCTTCTGGGCCATCCAAAAGCCTCTCGCTAACTACGACCCAGTGAGAGAAATCAGCGGTTATTTTAAGTCTATTATCGATGTGAGAAATTTGTGACCGGACGTAGCATTGAGGAACTGTCTTACTGCGGCACTCGTTGTAAAACGTAGTCAGTCGTATACGGAGTAAAAAATGCCCGATTACGGTGTGTTTCGTGGCTGACACGTCCCTCGAACCCCTCTTCTCGATCGATCTCCAATGTTTTCTGGTAGAAGTAAACGGCTTCGTCCGGAGTCCAGAAGTCGCTGGTCAGAGAGGCTTGTAAGTTCGTGTATTATACCCCGTTCATTCAGGAGCGTCTTACGATCCACTGTGAGCATTGATCTTGACTGGTTTCAAGCTTTTCGCGATTCGGATATTTTCACGGTAAATCCCGAGCTGGACATCTGGGGTCAAACCTCGTGGTCGGGGGCCGATAGTTGCGCCCCATCCTGAGAAGATACTAAACTTGAGTTAGTTTTCAGGGAGGTCTAGCAGAAAACCGCGTCGATTCTTACAGAGCACTAATCTTTAGTCCAGCTTCACTGGCAAGAGCTTGCACTTGTTGTAGCTGCTCTGCACTTAAGAAGAAGCAGTGAACATCGATCTCAATCCCCTCTGTTTGATAAGTTAGTATAACATATATGTTCACTAATCTGGCCGCGTAGCATAAACTGGTAACCTCGATATCAAAACATGCGGACATACCGTAGCCTAGTCTTTTCCATTCCGGGAAATATCTCGTCCATCCAGAAAAGTCGTCTTCGGGGGCGATGCCCCAGACGGTTCTAAAACGAGACAGAGTAACCATTGTGAGATGAGGCAGAGAAATTCTTCTAAAGACAACTTTATTTTCAGATTTTACTTGCTTCGCAGAATACAGGGTACGACAGAAGGTGCTTGGTGCATTTGAATATTAATTATGAAAGCGGGATTTCATGATCACCGGCGAGCGAGAAGCTGATCACATCACCTAAGTGGGTATGATGTTTTAAAAGCTTTGGAACCCATTAGGGAAAGTTTCCTTTTTGAGATCTATGCGGGCCTTTTATCAGATGCATGCCTATTTACTAACTAGGTCAATTGTATGCAACAACACGTGCGGCTCTTGTGGCAGCTCGCCTTTTTCTTGTTGTAAAGCTAACCAAAATATCTGGGGAATGGATGTCATGGTGTACATATACCTATCTTACCCCGCACAGAGCCTTCATAGAACAGCATAGCCCCCTTCAGGACGACAACAACAACAAAATGCGCAAATAGCGTGAGAATAATAAAGAAACGGGCAGAAAATAGAATACTGTAAATGAAGTTATACTCTTAGCCTTGTCTCGATTATGTAGAACTTCGAGGTTAAAAATAGTCTTCAGCTGTATGCATCACCAAGCACTTTCTGGAGCGGGGTAACAAACAATACAGAGTACCCCTCACTAGCCTCAAAAATAGGCTCCTTTCCCCAGAGTTCCAAAGCCGGAGAAAATTTCCCCTTTCAATTGTCTTTTAGTATCAACCATCTCCGCTCGCACTAACGACTCATGCAGGATGCATCTTGGCTTGGCGATGCCCTCCTATTGAGGCCCATTTATTAGGTAACATCGTTCTTTCGGCCTCGTTCGGATCTTATTCGGTGATTTCGGATGTGTATAATAGAGCATTGACATCACCGTTCTCTCCTGGGGATGGAAATTTTGACCGGGAAAACGAAATGCCTTGCATTTAGCCAAGTCACGCTAATCCGGTGAAATGCGGGGGATTCAAGCCATGCAGGCGGGAGGGCTAGGACTTTAATCATTGAAAGATATGCTCTTTAAAAGACGAATATTTGTCCAGAATGTAATAACACTCGTACGCTAAGAAATCTATCATTTCGAAACCTCTCGATCGTACTTGTCTTTGTCCTCGCGTCGCTGTAAATCGCGAACATCCTTTACAATTCGACTGTCCAGACACTTCATCATGAAGGCCGTAAATTATATTGGGCCATATAAGGTGGAGGTGGAGGAGGTGGAGAAGCCCAAATTAGAACACCCGGACGATATCATCGTTAAAGTCACAACTGTATGAACCCCCAGCCGTCTGCATTTCAAGAAGCTCCGATTGACAGCTATTACAGGCTGCGATTTGCGGCTCAGATTTACAGTAGGTCGGACCTGGGTGGCGACGGCAGTAGGCGGTGTTATTGAAGACCAACGAGCTTACCATTGTGAAGCATGTACGAAGGTAGAACGGCAGCAGAGCCAGGGTTTACGTTCGGTATGGTGCCCAACTTAAAACACTTACAAGTCTCTATATTGATCTGGGTTAGGCCATGAGAATCTGGGCATTGTAGAGGAACTCGGAGAAGGAGTCACCCTTCTGAAAAAGGGAGACCGTGTAGTTATGCCTTTCAACGTTGCTGATGGTCGATGCCGCAACTGCGAGGAGGGAAAGACTGCCTTTTGCACTGGTGTTAACCCGGGCTTCGCCGGCGGTGCATATGGTTCGTATATATCTCGTGAGTAGGAGTACTTAAAGCTAAATCTGCTATAGGTTACGTGGCGATGGGCCCATACCGCGGAGGTACATTTAGAATGAATCCAAGATGCTGATGGAGTCATACTGATACCTTTGTAGGACAAGCTCAGTATGTCAAAGTACCATTCGCGGATTTCAATGCCCTTAAATTACCGCCGGGTAAAGAGTTTGAAGCCGATTTTGTGCTATTAGCTGATATCTTCCCAACTGGTATGTTTTCTCGGTGAAAATATTATGGAAAGGACAATTTCTGTTCAACAAGTATACTGGAAAACTAACAACGGACTGTTTCTTCGAAGGATGGCATGGGGTTGAAATATCGGGTTTCCAATCTGGCGAATCGATCGCAGTTTTTGGTGCCGGCCCTGTAGGCTTGATGGCCGCTTATTCCGCTACACTTCGTGGCGCCTCACGCGTATTCGTCGTTGATCGTGTACCTGAGCGATTGACTGCCGCAGAAAAGATTGGTGCCATACCGATTGACTTCACCAAGGGAGATGCTGTCGAACAAATCATTAAAGCAAATGGAGGAGAGGAGGTTGACCGATCTGTCGATGCCGTTGGGTATCAGGCAGTGACTCAGAGCGGTAGCACAGAACAGCCGAATATTGTTCTCGAGAACATGATTCGCGTAACGAGGGCATGCGGAGGGCTTGGAATTCCTGGACTTTATGTGCCAAGGTATGCGACCTCAATCCGTGAAATCTATCCTGAGTAGCAGCCTGAGTTACCTAATACCCGCTAGTGATCCGGGTGCGCCAGACGCAGCTGCAGCAAAGGGCATGATCAGTTTGAGTTTTGGAAAGCTCTTCGAAAAGGTTCGTATACTGTCCTTCCATCCTGTACACCTGCATCACTGACGTTCACTTCAGGGACTGTCACTGGCCACTGGACAGTGCAACGTTAAAGCATACAACCGCTACTTGCGAGACCTAATTATCTCAGGAAAGGCCAAGCCTAGTTTCGTCGTCTCGCATGAGATAAACATCGACGATGCGCCTGTGGCATACGATAAGTTTCAGAAGCGGATCGACGGGTTTACCAAGGTCTTAATCCACCCAAACGGGGACTGGTGATTTAATAAAACGCCGATATTATTTTCCAGCACACCAACGACGTCAAATTGAATAAATAAACAATTGCGCCCGAATCTTTCAAAAGGGAATCTAGATTAAATTGACTTTGTGATATATGCCTAACTATGGAGAACGGAATCTTAATTATTGCAAGAACAACATCAACTATCGCCGTGTTGAGCCCTGTGAGATATTGTGGGAATATGTAACGCCACCTTTTGGGGCTTGCTTGGCATGCGGCAACCATAGCCGCCAACCATCCTCAACATGTCATAACATGTCTTGCTCTGGTGTGTTAGTTTCGAATCAGCGCGTTAGTTTCCCAAAGGACAAAGCTGCGGGAGGAAGCATGCGAACACTCTAAGATTGCTAACGACATTAATAAGTATGAATTGACATTGGGAGACTTACGTCTCTTTGTTTTATTTAGATTGTATCATGAGTTTCTACTTTTATATATGAACTCTTTGTCCTCCTTCTCCTCAACCACCGACAACAGAAGATACAACCCGCAATGGACAAAGCGAAGACTGTAACTCCCGCTGCAGCCTCCCAAAGAACCAATCTTATGTTATTGCCAAGCCAGCCAAACCAGGGGCTCTCCCAGTTATCCCAGGTTCCACCATGTTGTTGGTTCCAAAATAGATAAGGTTCAGGGGCCCCCGGCCGCATGTCCATGGAAATATATTGAAGTGTCGCCCAACCGTCGCCATCGACACCCTCAACAGTGCCGTCAGCTGTGAGCAAGCGATGATACTTCTCCCACATTGCTGTCACGTACCACTGACCACTAGCGTAACTAACAGTGATGTAGGGAAGAATCCAATTCCAGTTCCACGAAATCAGGGACTCGGAGAGGAGGAAGAAAAGGGGGTGGTTCGGTTGGCCGCCAATGATGTTATTGCTTAACGTGCCGTGTCCTCCGAAGGTAGTGAAGGCAGGTAGGTAGGTAATTGGGTCAAGGTTCAAGTTGCAACCCTGGGAATAGTTACAACGTCAGCTAATGGAGATAATCTTGGAAGTATGGAAGTATAGTATTCAATGAAGGAATTTCAAAAGGTTTCTTACATTGTCGAGATCTATGTAGATTCCTCCGAAGTGGCGTAGAGCAAAATAACGGATCACATCAACTCGTTGAATGGGATATCTGTAACTATCATACGACTCGAGGAACCAAGGGAACTCGTCCTCGATGAAATCTCGTGACGCCTTGTTGGTCCATAGCTTGTACTCCCAGTCCGTATTCAAGGCTATACAGGATTGGCGTGCGGCCTCCCAGTCACTAGGCAGGTCTAGAGCGGTGTTCTCCGGGTCAGACCAATTGTGAAAAACTTGATGCAAGATTTTGGGGATTAAGGGCAGAGTTCTGGCAGCCACATCGGTCTCCGTATTGGGATTGGCGAAAGCATCGAGGATCTCCTCCTGAGTGATGAGGACCCCTGAATGGGGCCTGAAGAAGGCAAAAAGGTTGGCGAAGTTGTATATTCTGATGATGATGTTGACGAGTAGGATCAGAAGAAGGAATATGAACAGAAACTTCACGATACGTCGCGTGGGAGGTCGGTTTGGGAAAACCATA
Organism: Xylaria venustula; assembly: GCA_022578775.1. NCBI lineage: Eukaryota > Fungi > Ascomycota > Sordariomycetes > Xylariales > Xylariaceae > Xylaria > Xylaria venustula. The sequence continues at coordinate 75,249 of MU389458.1, forward strand.
ATGCTCTCTCATCTACCTCGCAGAGCTAGTTCCGCTGTATCCCTTGATGAGTCAATGTCCGAGTAGTGGTTGTTATGGTTGAAGTCGTCTAACAAAAGTGGTAGAAGAGACAAAGAGAAAAAATGCGCTTGCCCCTTTCCCCGGCTTTGTTGGTCAGCAATACAAGAGAGACATGCAGAATATGTTTCCGGCTCGTAATCTGCCGGGATCTGCATCTCTCCGCAAGCCGTACTTTTCAATGCCTCTTCGTTGGGGGGCTTGGCGGATGTTCTGGTTTGCCGACTTTCAAGGTTGAATTCTCATCAAAAATACCCTGTAAATAATTTAAAAAAATAAGAAAAATTAACTTCAATTAATTGAAGTTAAATGTGACTCCATATGCAACTCCATTGGGTCATTGGTTCCAGTACCGTGGCACAAGCCAAAGTTGAACGCCCCATTGACTCCACTCATGCTGACGGACTCGTCATCTGGAATAGACAACCTAAAACTGATCCAATGGTGTGATAAAATACATATGAGTGGATTCTTTTCTCCCGGGCTATTGTACTTAACTAGCACTCTAATGTACATTGAATCCGCCCCAATACAACTTTTGGCAAGACTTTGTTGCTAAAGCTCCCAGTGAATCATGATGCAGATCCATCCACTTCCGATACGATTCGGAGAGGTGCAAAGGATAATTATCCGCGAGGCTTATACCAATTATCCCGTCAGAAAATATTTCACTGTTGGTTCTTGTTGGTCTCCTATTGGCCTGGTGCCGATGCTTGAGTGGTACCTACTGTGCCGCACAAAACCGTTAATGAGGATGGTCTGTCTACCCACTCCAACTTATTTATACGCCGTATAGACGCACATCATAGCGTCATGCTGCATTAATCACAGAAATGTGAAACTAACGAGCAGTGTTAAGCATACACGTTCTGATATTATCAAAACATGAGTATCTACCGTGTCACGTCAACTGGTGTAATAGCCAACAGATAGGATAGCCATAGCTAAGGAGGCTTGATTAAATGAACTACGAGATTTAACTAATCATCGGAGATATCAGATGTTGATGATTTCGGAGGGTATTGGGTTCCATTTTAGAACCACTCTACATGCCTTACATATAGGCACTTCACGAGTATCTCAAGGCGTCAAGTAGGTTATGCGCCCAGGCGTTGTTGTAATTGAAACTGGCATCAACGTGAATAGTGTAGTACCGACCTTACAATTTGATATCCCTCTCTGAACTTTCAGTTCCGCAAATGTCAGAATGCATTAGAATCACAAGTATCGCCTGGATAACAACAGTGACAACAATTTTGGGTAGCCTTCATCACGATTCTTACATCGGCGGACTCGGTACATGCAATAATTGAAACAAATGACATTGCTTTCCACCAGTTTTGTGCATACGTACGGTACTATACCCAGTGGCCAGGTCTTGATATGTCTCCACCCCGACAAAGAACTTACCTGTCACACACTAATGTTAGCCTTGGCTCCTAAATATTCTAGAGAATGAGGGCTGGACATCCAGATTTATCTCAAGACGTAGGTACTTCGTATTCTGCACTCTACATCACTAGCTCCTAACGTATTTTCTCGTACAACAATTCTCCCGAAATCAATCTGATTATTGGAAAGCCACTATGCAGACACTTGACAACCTGAGTCTTCCCTATGGTCCAAACCGAAGTGTGATCCCACGCGCCACATGCCCTTCCAGATTCCGCCGATGTCCACCTCCTTCAGTCGATTCACTAATGATGGATAGGCTCCCCTATTTCCGCTCGCTCTCCCGAAGACCGCGGGCGATTTAACGGCGGCAAAAGTAGGCTTGCCCCTTCTCGACTCTGTTGACATACATGGCAATATCTGCCATGCGGACAAGAAAATCGAAGTCTACCCCGCCGCCACCGTCGCGTCGCAGCCACATCTTGAGCGTGCAGACGTCATCAGGTGCCAACTTCCGCTGAACTCTCTTCCATGTAATATGGCCGACAACAACGGCGATGCCGTCTGAGGAGGTACTGTACACACCCAGCTTATACCCTCCGTATTCTTGCACAAAGCAGCCCTGAATCAGATGACTGCGGATGGGAATACACTTGAGCGTGTGCTGCGGCATGAACTCATCCTATTTACCCAGTCGCCTCGCAGGCGTGGTGTTGGTTAGTTCGTTGGTGGTTGTAGAATGGCAGAGTCGGTGAAAGAAGATAAAAGGGGGGAAGGAAAAAAGCACCGTACTTTGCGCGTAAGGGTAATACGACTGTCATGTCTGTCGCCAACAAGTAAAAATATGTCGGAGCTGTGAACGTCGGAAACAGGGAACCTGGAGAGGTGATACCCGTAAAGGGCAGCACCTCGTGAGACAGCCAGCATACTAGATCTATTTATCGTTAGCATGAGACCTCGCGTCGCTACTTGTATAAACATACGGAGTGAGGAAAGGGAAGACATTAGGACGGCTTAGGCTATGTCACCTACCCAGGTATCTTGCTGCCCAAGCTGTCGAATTTTATGCTACGTTTTTGAGCAAGCTCCTTGACACGTAAATATACGAATATATTCTGACTGAACCCACCAGTGAGGCAGAGGCGCTGATAGGTATTTAGATATTAGCCAGGCAAAGGTTAGGTAAGCGGAATGGTCTGGAAGACAGGTACGTACATCGACCGTGGAGCCGTTTTTGAGAAGTGTGTTTATCTGCTCTTCAATTGTAGCAGTGACCTTTTCTAGGTGAAAGTCGATGATAGACTCCACCTCCTCCCTTAGACAACTGATTAGCTAGCGGAAGGCATTGGCAAAATGGGTCATGTCAACCTAGAGCTGATTTCTTTTCTTTTCTGGAAACAACTGACACGATAATAAAGTACTCACGAATGGACTGGAACTTGGTTCTCCTTTACCCATCGGTAATGTGTTTCTTTGGCGGTGGACTTAAAGTTCCCTCCAGGAACGTGGAACCTCAGGACTGAGCATAAGCCTGGGCGAAATGTAGGGAGGATCTTATCCTCCCATTTTTTTATTGCGTCGTAATACCAAGACGGGGCAGGCAACTCTAGAAGCAAATTTGTTGTGGTATTTTCGAGAAGCTTGCAGAAAGTATCCGTGAAGAGGGAGGCTCCGCAGAGTTGACTGGTGGGCGGCAGGAGCCAGTTAAGGCTTGGGATACCAGTTTGAGTACTGAAATGCCCGGTCGAAATATCCTACACATGCTCAATGGTCAGAGGTTTCGTTGAGTCTTAATGTGGTAACTTACCATCGTCAGGCCACCAAGGTCAACTACCATGACTGTTTCGTTCTGGATAGGGACCCTCTGGCCATCGTAAGCATTCAACATAGCTAACATGGCTGCTTCAGCTTCTGTCTGAAAGTTCAAGGTCCAGGTGCTATTGTCCCGGTCCGGCGTTATGATTGCGGCATCAATAGCCTTTTCGAGTTTGTCGATGTTCCAGCCAACTGGGTGGGTAACGACAAGGCGCCAAGCCACGGGGGTCCCAGGGGGTTCAATTTGGGATCTGCATGCTTCCCAGAGTCCTGCCAAGTAGTCTTTGAGGACCCCGATAGCAGTCTTGCGGAGATTTCTGCGCTGTTGGATAGCATCGGCTGTAACCGGGCAGTCCATAGGATCGACCAGCTGGTCGTCTTGTTGTAAACATAGTTTGATGCCTTTGATCACCACAGCACCATCACCGATGGGATCATATCCCCAGCCAACAGCGTCTCCCGACGGACTATATTGAATGGAAGAGGGCACCCATTTGTGTCTTGGAGCTGTAGAGCGCTTGGCGAATTTGCAGGGCTCCAAATTCAGCTCATCAAACGAAACTGCTTGAGCCGTATGGACGGCGTAGTGGACCTTGGTAAAGCTGTACAGCGCCGAAAGCTTATTAGTTTACCTCATTCTTTACGTTTTTCTAGGAAAGAAAAATCAATAGCATACGTTGAACCAAAGTCAATCGAAACAAGGACCTCAGTGTTTTTGCGTGACTCCATTGTTACGGAAAGTGTTGTCTGAAAATGATGCAAGCGGAAATGGGCCTTTATAACTGACCCTTGAGACGTAAGGATGAAAGGAGAGAGAGTTTATTAAGAAGGAAAAAGAGAAGAGGAGTGAGTAGGTTTGTGCAGGACGGAATGAGTTTAAGTGGTGGCGGCGACTCGCAACGCTGTGAAACATATCTTCTTTGTTTCTTTGTTCTGCGTTAAACCTTTCGCCTACTCACCTTCCTACCCCAAATCTCCAGAGGACCCTCCCACTTTCTTCCTTTCGCTTTGCTCGTCATCCATTCCCATGAAATTGGAGTTTTCATTTCTGCATAAGTACCAGCTCCGTCTCAACGCGCGAACGCATCCAAGACGCACATATACGTTACTTATACACACGCGCCAACCAATAAAAAGCCGCAGCAATGCAAAAGAATAAATTTGAGATGGATCCCAGTGACAAGACCACGCCAGCCCTGCCTTCAGCCTCTGTTTCTTTCGACTCGGCTGCTACAGCAGACGAATCAACATCCCCTGACAATCCGAGGATATCTGACCATGAGAGCAACTCGGCTGCTACAGCAGACGAATCAACATCTCCTGACAATCCGAGGATATCTGACCATGAGAGCAACTCGGCTGCTACAGCAGACGAATCAACATCCCCTGACAATCCGAGGATATCTGACCATGAGAACAACTCGGTTGCTACAGAAGACGAATCAACACCCTGTAAAGATCCGAAGACAACTTACTACCGGGAAAAAGACAAGACGACGTTTGCGTCGGGTCCTCTCGAGCATCGCTATCAAGACATTGAGGAGGTCTATAACATACTTACTAGCAAAATTGAAGAACTGATTACGATGGGATTTCAACCAACACCATGGGAAGATCTCAAGGCCGATGATCAGCGCAAACTGAACAGCTGGACACCCCATGCTAAGCGGTTCATACAAAGTAGGCGAGGCTGTAAGGCCATTTTTGAAGCTTGGATCTGGCGTATGCTTGACGAGGGGGTTTTCTCGGCAGACCCCCGAACCAAGTGGCGGAACCATGACAACAGTTTTGAGGCAGTCAAGTATTTAGGCCAATTTGCTGCAAGTATCGAGAGTCAGTTCACAACCATCATCCTTTTTCTGGCAGCCAAGAGACGACTAACATTTCCTGTCTATTTAGAGCCCCAAGACACAGCTGATGGCGTTTGTACCGGGCCTACCAGCGTGAAGAAATGCCATCCCGTTTGTTATACCTCCGAATGGAACAAATTAAGATCGGCCTCCGCAGAGCTTGCCCTGCGTAAAAGCCGCAATTTAATGACAATGGATCCTGTGCATATTGTCAAGTTTATCAAGAGTAACTTGGGCTACTTGATGAAGCCCGAAGCTGACTTGGGCAGTCTCTCCGGCTGCCTAGAGGAGATAAGCTTGCGAGTTATCTATATAGACACGGCTATGTTTATCTCCCGGGCTCAGCCAAGGTTAGTCTGGACAGATCCCCTTGAACAGAATGAACCCAATTCCTGGTACGGATTCCCTATGGACAATAAGCTCGATCCTGAGAAAGAAGCCCTAGATGGTTCATATCGTGACAGCACGCCGCTAGAACATCGCATGAGACCAGTGTGGGACCTTTCCATGCGCGACTTCTCCGTGTTGGAGGCTGCCAGCCAAGGCGAAAATGTCCAACTCGTCGTTCGACCAGGTATGGTCGCACGCGGCCGCGAACAACGTGAACAATGGGTCTTCAAGGGTGACCAGAAGCAGGCCTTCTTCCTAGGTGACTGGAAGATGATCTCCTGGCTCCAGCCCATGCATGTTGTGGTCTCCGAATCATTCGACCCGCCAATTGAGGAGGCGACGGAGTTTGACGGGGATTTCATACCAGCTAGTTAATAGGCAGTGTACCGTACGGCGCGTTCGAATAAGTGGTTCTACAGGCCTACAGGCCCCACCACCCAGCTTAAGTTCTACAACACATTTCCACGAGGCACCTTCGCGGTAGTAACAACGCGCATTTTCACCCACCCACCGTCCCATTCACAAAACATCCAGTAGACAGTTAGACAGTTTGTGTGTTTTTTCCTTTTAGCTAGGGCAGTATTACGTCATTCAGCGCACCATAGATACAGCATTTTCGGCGCGCAGAATGGCTTAGTACTCTTACGCTCCCCTAATCAGCGTGCACCACAGGCAAAACAAGGTAAAGTAATGCTTTTTACCTTGTTTTGCTTGACCTGAACCCATTTTCGGCTTGTTTGACTGAACTGGCTGTTTTTGTTGTTTGAACTGGCTCAGTTAACTGTAGTTAACTTAGAATAGCTGAATAGCCGGTATTTCGTTTGATTCGGCCGAAACGCCCTTGTTTTCTCGAATAGCAGCCCAGAGACCTTTAAAATCGCTTTTTAGCTAGTGTTAAAAGCATTAAAAAGTTTTCAATATTTTTATTAAAAATTTGTGGCGTTATAAAGTTATTATTAGCTTTACTATACTAAATACCTTTTTATATTTAGCTAATATAGCCGGTATAAAAAAAACGTTAACAGTAAATTATATAAATAATTAAGAAAAACTAATAAATGGTAAAAACTAAAATGTTTAATTTTAAAATATGCGTGTATAGCGGTATAAGCTACTTTTATATATAAACTTTTGTGGGCGCGCATAAGCCACAGCTTAATAGCTTAAAGCCGTAGGTTTTAAAGCACTAACCACCTATAAAAATATTTAATTCAAGCCTTTTAGCGGGCGCTATTAATAATAAAAATTGCTTTTTATATTTTTGCTACTAAGCTAAAAAGTTTTTATTAAATTTTATATAGCCGGTTTTTTTTATTGCGAGGTATTATTTTAGTTTATTTATATAAAAAATATTTATTATTTAAATTAAAATTGTTATATGTTTTATTTACTAGTTTTTATTTAAAAAGTTTAATAATAGCAACGGTAATTTTATTAATAACATTATTAACGTAATATTATTTTTAATATGCTATTATATATTGTTTAATAAAATTAGCTTTAACGAGGTTTTTTTTTTAAAGGTTTTTTAATTTTATATTTAAATATAATATTAAAGCCGCTTAATAAATAGGTATATTATTAAATAACAAGCAATATATAACAAACTTTAAATTTATATAAGCGTGGTATAATTAAAGTTTTTATAAAAAATTATGCTAAATAATAACTAAAAAAATTATTTTAACATTAAGTAAAAATTATATTAAAGTCGTTAAAAATATTTTTATATAATTATTTTAAAAAATCGCTATATATTTAAATTAAATTATAAAATAAAAACTAATTAAATATATAAAAAAATTTATTATTATTATATAAACTGTTTTTTTTATTTTTATTTAAGTGTTTATTTTGTTTGCTTGTTTTTAAATAGCAAAACATTTTTTGCTTATTTATTTTGTCGTATTTATTATTTTAAGTTTTGTAAAATTTTTAAATATATTATATAATTTATGCTTTGCGCGTTATTTTAAGCTTGCGTTTTTTTTAGTTAATTTTTAGCTTTTTAATTAGCCGATTTATTTATTAATTTATAATATTATTTTTTAACTTTTAAAATTATTGCTTTTAATAATTTTTATAAATATATTTTTTTTTTGTTTTTATATATATATATTAATTATATTTAATTTTAAAAAATTAAAATTATATTAGCGTTTTAATGTTTTAATTTACGTTAATTTAATTGTTTATATAAATTTTATTATGCTTTTTTTTTGTTTTTATTATATTTTAAAGCAAATTTTATATTATATAGCTTTAAATTTTAAAAAATATTAATTATATATTAAAACTTATTATTTTTATAACATTTTTAACTTTTTATTTTATAAATATAAAAAATTATTTATTAAAAAAAACAAGTTAAAATAAGCTAAAAAAAAAGCAAAAAAATAGCTTTATATTTTAACAAATTGTTTTATTTGTTTGCAAAAGCAAAAATGTTTTTTTTGAAAATATAAAATTAAAATAATTTATTAAAATATTAAAAATATTAAAGCGATAAAAAAATTTAAACAGTTAAAAGCTAAATAAAAATACTTGTTTAATAAATATATTTATTTTTTTGCTGCTATAATAATTTTTGCTTTTATAAATAAAAATGCGCTTAATTTTTTTTTTTTAGTTAATTTTGTTTTTTTAGCGCTAGTTAATTAAAATATTATTAATAAAATTAATTAATTATTTTTTTCGCGTTTTTTAAATTTTTTTTAAATTTTTATATAGTTTTTTTATATAAATATTTTTTTTATTTAATTAAATATTTATAAGTTTTTTTATTTTAATATAAATTTAATATTTTTTTAATATTATATATATTTTTTAGTGCTAATTTAAAAAATAAAATGTAAAATATTAAATATATTTTAATTTTTTTAAGTAGCATAAATTAATAGCTTATGTTTAAAATAATTTTTTTAATTTTAAAAAGTTTAATTTGTTTAAAATCAAGTTTATTGCTTGGCCGTTTTATTTTAATATTACGTTTTAAAATATATATATATATATATTTTTTAAGGTTAGCTTTAACAATTTATATTTATCGTAATATATTTTTATGCAGTTTTATAAAAATAATAGCTTATTTTATAGTTTTTATTATAAGCTAATAATTTTTTTTGCTTATATTTTTGCATTAAGTGCAAAAATTTTTTAAATTGCTGTTTTAAATTTTTTTAAGTTAAATTTATAATTTGTTTTAAACAATAATATTTTTAGTAATTTATTGTTAAAATTATTATATATATATTTTGTTTTTAATAATAATTTAACTTAATTATTTTGCTATTTATTAAAGTAATAATAAAAATATTGCTTTAAAATTTAATTTAATTGTTTTATTTATTTATTTATTTATAAATAATAAGCTATAAATATATAATATTTAATTTTTAATATTTTTATTAATAATTAATAATATTTAAGAATTATAATTATTTTTTTATTTGTAATTATTTTTTTTAAAATTTTATATTTATTAAAAATATATTAAATTATTATATAAGCTAAATTCTTTAGCGTATTTAATTTTAAATATAATATAAAATATTTATATTTTATAAGTTTTTTTACAATAATTAATATTAAATTGTATAATATTTTTGTTATTAGTTTTTTTAATTTAAATAATTTAACAATAAAATTAAACGCAATAAATTTTTAAATTTTATTAAATATTTTTTTAAGTTGTAATAATTTATATAGCTTGTGTTATGGTATTTTATTTTTTTATACAAATTATATTTAATTAATATTTTTTTAATAAAATGCTTAATTTTTAATATTTTGCAAATAAATATTTATAAGCTAATTTAATAAGCTTTTTTTTTAATTTTAATAATATTTATATTTTATTTTTATAATATAATAAATTTATAGCATTATTATATTTTAGTTTTTTTATATTAAATTAATTAATATTATTATAATAATTTTTAGCTATAATAATTGCTAATATTTTTTATTTAAATAATTTATAATTTATTTATATTATAGCTAATATTATTAGTTTTTATTTTGTTTTTTTAAAAAATGTTTAATTTTTTTTTTTTTAATAATTATTTTGTCGGCTTAAAATATTTGCTTTAATATTTTTTTTTAATATAAATAATAACAAAATTAAATTATAAAAATTTTTTTGTTTATTTAATTTATTGTTTATTTAATATTTTTAATATTATAAATATTGCAAAACTTTTATAATTAAAATATATTATTATTAATTTTTTTTAGTTTATATTAATTATATTTTTATTTTTTAAATGTTTAAATAATAGCTATAAATTTTTTGTTTAACAATATATATTTTGCTATTAATTTTAAAAAAATTTTTAAAAAAAAATTTATTAAATATAAATTTTTATTATTGTTTTGTTAATTTAATTATTTGTTTATAGCTGCTTTATAAGCGTTAATTTTTATTTTAAATTTTTTGTTAAACTTAAATATTTTTAAAATTAAATTGCTTATAATTAAAAATTTAATTTTGTTAAAAAAATTTTGTTTTTTGTTTTTTTATTTAAAAATTAAATTTTTTTTATTAAGTTTATAAAAAATTTTGCATATTTATTAAAATTTTTAATAAATTTTTAAATATAATTTATAAATTTTATAAGTATTTTTATATTATTTGTTAATTTAAATATAAATTAATTTTTTATTGCTAAAATTTTAAATTTTTAAATTTAAATTTTTTTTAAAGTTATTATAAATTTAAAAAAATTAATTTTTTATATATAAAATTTGCTTTTTTTAAAGTTTATTTTAAATTTTGCATTTTATAATGCTTTAAATATTTTTTTTATATATTTTCGGTATTTTTTAAACGTTTTTAAATATATTAATATATTATTTAAATATATTATTATAAATATATTAATAAATTTTTATATTACGTTTATAATTTATATTTAAAATATTGTTAATATGTTAATATGCTTAAATAATATTATTAAATATTTAAATAATTTTTTAAGCATTTTAAATATTATTTTTTATTTGTTATTTAGCGTTATTTTTATTTAATAATATATATTAAACAAATTAAATGCTATAAATTATTTTATTTATATTAATTTGTTTTTTTTATTATTAATTTTAAATAATAATTTTATAAATTTAACCGTTTTAAAGTTTATATTTTTATAGTTTATATAAAGTTTTTATTATTATTTGCTGTTTTTTTTAAGCTTTTTTAATATTTATAGCACCAATAACTATGCTAATAATATTAAATGCGGTATAAACTTTTTTGCTAAATTTTTTTAATATATTTGTTAAATTTTTATAGCTGTTTTTAATTTATATAATATAGTAAAAGTTTTTTTAATATTGCTTTTTTTTTAAATAAAATTTAATAATTTTATATTTTGTGCTTTAATAAATAATTATATATTTTGCTAAATATATTGCTATAATTTTTATATTTTAATAATATTTTGCTATTAAATATTAGCTTAAAACTTTTAATTATAATATATATTTATATATATTGCTTTATAAAATTATTTAATATTTATATTAAAAGCTTTTTAAAAGTTAATTTTTTTTTGGTATATTTTATTAACATTAGCCGATTTTTTAGTTTATTTTAAAATTGTTTTTTTATAACCAAAATATTTTTAAAATAATATTATACCTAAATATTTCCGTAATATTAAGCGTAAATTTTCTTTTGTATTTTAAAATATTAAAAAAAAGTGCTGCAGTTTTTTTTAAAATTATTTTGTTATTTTATACAATTAAACTTTTATTAACGGTTATAAATAAATAAAAATTGTTTTTAAGCTTTGATAATATATTTAACTGCTTAATAACTTATAAAAAAATAAAGCTTGTTTAAATTATTATATTTATAAATATTTATAGCTTATTTTTTTAATATATTAAATTAATTTTAATATATTTGCTTTTATTAATTATTATAGTATAAAATATTTTTAGCTTTTAAATTAATTATTAATTTATTATAACTATTTTTAGTTATTTTTTTAATTTTTTAACCGTATTTCTTTATATTAATATTTTATTTATTTGTTGTTAAGTTTTAATTGCTTTAATTAATATTAAAAATTATATAATTATAATTTTATCGTTATAATATTTTAATATTATTTATTTTATTAACTTAAAATTTATTTTAATAATTTGTTTTTTTTTAAACGTAAATTTATTTTGCTTAATTTATATTGCGCGCTTTTTAAGTTTTTAAAATTTTATAGCTTTTATTTAAGCATATATTTTATATATATTATTATAATATTATTTTTAATTTATAATTTATAATATATATTTTATTAGCTATTATAAATTTATTTTAAATATTGCAAATTTATTTTAGTTTTAATAAATAATTATTATTATTTTTATATTATTTTTATAATAAAATTGCTATAGTGCGTTATTATTTATTTGCTTTAAAAACTATATATATTTAAGTTTTTTTTAAATATATATTAAATATTAATAAATTATATAATTTATTTAAAAAATATTTTTATGTTGCTTGTTTTTTAGTTATAATTTTTTTAGTTTTTTATATTGCATAATTTTATTATAATAATATTTTTTGGCGATTAATTATATTGTTTCGCTTAAATTTTTATTAATATTTATTCCGGCTTTTACGATAAAAATATTGTTATATATTTATATATTTTTTAAAAATGCTTATATTTTATAGTTTAAAATAATTTTAAAAATATTTACGTTTGCATTTTTTGCTTTTTATATTTAACGTTTATATTTTATTAATTTTTTACGCTAGGTATATTTTTGCTATATAAATTTTGCTACAGCGTTTTTTATTTATTTTTATTTAGTTTAATAGTTATATTGCTAAAATATATAATTTTATTTTTTTAAATATTTGTTGTTTTTAAGCTAATTTAGCTTTTTAACTAGTTTTTTGCTTCGCAAAATGATAAATGTTTTGTTAATCTTTATAATATTTTTAATTAATTTTAGTTTTTTATAATTATTATTTTTTTTATATTTATTTATTTTATATAGCTATTATATTTTTTATAGTTAATTATATTGCAAATATATTTATTTTGCTTTATTTATTTTAATTGCTTTATTATTAAATATATTAAATATACTTATTTTTTGTTTTTATATATATTGTAACTAAATATATTTTTAATATATTATTATTAATTTAAAGTTTATTAATCGCTAATCCGTAATATTGTAATTATTATTACAAAAGCTTGCTTAAGCCTTTTAAATTTTTGTTATTTTTTAAGCTTTTTGCAGTTTTTAGCATAATATTTTTTTTAATTATAATTATAATATTTAATTTTATTTAAATTTTATTTTTTAAGAATTATATTAAGCTTTATTAATTTTAAATAAATTTTAATTGCTGTTAATTTTTAACCTTTTTTTTTTTACGTTTAATATTTAATTGTTCTAATTTTATTAAAATTTTTAAAATTATTATTTATATAAACAATTGTTAATTTTAATTATTTTTGCAATATATTTTTTTAGGTCGCTTTTTTTTTATTTTAATATAATTTATTTTAAATTTTAGTTTTAAATTTATTAAAAAAAATTGTTATTATTGCATTATTGTTAGTTTATTTAGTTTTTGCGTATTGTTTGCAAAATTTTATTATATATTTATATGCTGCTTTAGTTTAAATTAAAGCTATTAATTTTTGCTTAGTTTATTTAATTTTTTTTAAGTTTTTATATATATTAATTATTGCTTTTTTAAATTTTTTATATTTATTAAAAATATTGTTAATTATAATGCAGCAATTATTTTTATTAAAATTTTTTAAATAATTATTTATCTTAAATTAAAACTATTTTAACGTGTTATTTATAAAATATTTTGCAACTATTATTATTTTTTTTGCGTTTATAATAAAATTTAATTTGTAATATTGCAAATATATTTTAACCTAAATTAAAAAATTTTTTAATTAATTTTGTAAATTATTAAACTTTTTTAGTTTAATTAGTTTAAAAAACTTAAGTTTAAAAATATTAATTATTTAATTTTTAAGCTATTTATTTTAATATTTTAGCCGTTAAATTTTTTTTTTTAATTTATTAAATAAATGTTATATTATCGCAAATATTAAATTTAATTATTTTGTTAAAGCTATAGTAATTTTTTTAGTTGTTTTAAATATTAATTAAATAATAATTTAAAATATAATAAACTTTAAGTTTATTTAAACATAATATAATTAAAATTTCCGTAAAAAATTATACCAAATAATAATTAAAAAAATTATTATAACGTTAAATAAAAATTACATTAAAATTATTAAAAATATTTTTATATAATTATTTTAAAAAATTGCTATATATTTAAATTAAATTATAAAATAAAAATTAACTAATTACATAAAAAAAATTTATTATTATTATATAAACTGTTTTTTTTTTATTTTTATTTAAGTGCTTATTTTGTTTGCCTGTTTTTAAGTAGTAAAACATTTTTTGCTCGTTTATTTTGTTATGCTTACCACTCCGAGCCTTGTAAAATTTCCGAGCATGTTACGTAATTTGCGCCCCGCGCGTTACCTTAAGCTTATGCCCCTTTTTTTTTTAGTTAATTTTTGGCTTTTTAACTAGCCGATTTATTTGTTAATTTGTAACACTAAATATATTAAATATATTTGTTTTTTTTTTTATATATATATTACAATTAAATATATTGTTAATATATTATTATTAATTTAAGTTTTATTAATTGTTAATTTATAATATTGCAATTATTATTGCAAAAATTTGCTTAAATTTTTTAAATTTTTATTATTTTTTAAGTTTTTTGCAGTTTTTAGCATAATATTTTTTTAATTATAATTATAACATTTAATTTTGCTTAAATTTTATTTTTTAATAATTATATTAAGCTTTATTAATTTTAAATAAATTTTAATTATTATTAATTTTTAAATTTTTTTTTTATATTTAATATTTAATTATTTTAGTTTTGTTAAAACTTTTAAAATTGTTGGTTATATAAATAATTGTTAATTTTAATTATTTTTGCAATAAATTTTTTTAAATTGCTTTTTTTTTTATTTTAATATAATTTGTTTTAAATTTTAATTTTAAATTTGTTAAAAAAAATTGTTATTATTATATTATTGTTAATTTTTTTAGTTTTTATATATTGCTTATAAAATTTTATTATATATTTATATATTATTTTAATTTAAATTAAAATTATTAGCTTTTGTTTAGCTTGTTTAATTTTTTTTAAATTTTTATATATATTAGTTATAACTTTTTAAATTTTTTATATTTGTTAAAAATATTATTAATTATAATTTAACAATTATTTTTATTTATATTTATTAAATAATTATTTATAATAAGTTAAAATTATTTTAACATATTATTTATAAAACATTTTGCAATTATTATTATTTTTTTTTGCGTTTGTAATAAAGTTTAATTTATAGTATTGCAAATATATTTTAACCTGGGTTAAATTTTTTTTTAATTAATTTTGCAAACTATTAAATTTTTTTAATTTAACTAGCTTAAAAAATTTAAGTTTAAAAATATTAATTAATTAGTTTTTAAGCTATTTGTTTTAATGTTTTAATTATTAAATTTTTTTTATAATTTGTTAAATAAATGCTGCATTATTATAAATGTTAAATTTAATTGTTTTATTAAAACTATAATAATTTTTTTAATTATTTTAAACACTAATTAAATAATAATTTAAAATATAACAAATTTTAAGTTTATATAAATATAATATAATTAAAAAAATTTTTATAAAATTATATTAAATAATAATTAAAAAAATTATTATAACGTTAGTAAAAATTATACTAAAGTTATTAAAAATATTTTTTAATAATAAAGTTACCGTGGTTATTTTTATTATTTAATTATTTTTTAGGTAATTTTAACGCTTAAAATAACTAAGTGATTTATTATATAATTAATTTTGTGATTTTAAACCTAGTTTTACACCAAGGTTTATTTGCATTAAACTTATTTAATAAATTTCCGTAAATATTAATTTATAACATTATTACAGTATAAAAAAATATAGCAACTATATAATTTTATGTTTTATTATTTTTAATTTTTTTTATTATTGCTATAATTATTTTATTTATTTTAGTTGTTTTTTTTTTGCAGCTTTTTTAGCTTTATTTTTATTTTTTACGCTTTTTTAAAGTTTTTTTTACAGTTAAACATTTATATATTTTATATTATTTTTTATTTTATTTAAAATAAATAATACAATATTTGCGGCTTTTTTTACTTTATTTTACATAATATTTAAAATTTTTTAAATAAATTAAATATTAAACATATTTTATATTTTTATAACTAAAGACAGCATTTTTAAAATTGTTAATTTAATTATATTAGCAAAAATAAATTAATTTTAAGCTTGCTTTATGCAGAGAAAAGCGTTTCAAAGGTATTTGTTAATATATATGGCATGCTTTCGTGGTTCGGTCGGCCATGCTTTCGCCTGGGGCCATAAGGTCGCCATGGTGCTTTTTAAGCGCACTGGGCAATGCGCCGTACACTAAGCTATTTAATTAACCTTTTGGAATTGCGTTTACGCTCTTAATCGTTGTAAATTTCCAAAAATTTTGTTCTCGATATTAAAGTTGTTTTTATTAATCAGAGAAGGCGCAGGGCTAGCTCAGTTTACAAGGCACCCCGTTCTCACCGCTTACTCGATTCGTCTGGTACCTACGGAGGGAGCTAGACACCGCCTACCTAACTCATTAGCCCCTCCTCGACTCAGGGACACCGCCTTCTGAATTCGTCACCGCCTACTTTATCGAGAAGAATGAAAAGCGAGCACGCGCTTCTTGAGAGGGAGGGGTCCAGACCTTTCGAAACCGAAGAAACAATCATCGTGGAGCTTAGATTGATTCTGTATATCGACTGAAGGTAGGTGTATGAGATGGGGAAAAAAAGAAGAAAAAAGTAAAGGGGATTAACTGGTTGGGCATGTTTTGATTGTTCCCAATTTAGCTAAGTGGGCTTACCAGATGAAAAACAACTTCAATATCGAGAACGAAATTTTTGGAAATTCCCAACGATTAAGAGCGTAAACGCAATCCCGAAGGGTCAATTGAATAGCCTAGTGTACGGCGCATTGCCCAGTGCGCCTAAAAGGCACCATGGCGACCTCATGGCCCCAGGCGAAGGCATGGCCGACCGAACCACGCGAGCATGCCACATACATCAACAAGTACCTTCGAGACGCCCTCCTTTGCGTAGAGCAAGCCCAGGACCAACCCATCCCTGCCAATATAGTCAAGTCGACAATTCTAGGAATGCTGTCCCTAGTTGCGAAAATACAAAGCATGCCCGATGTCCGATCCATCCAAGAGACCCTGAATATTATGCGAAACGAAGTCAAAGAAGCCGCAAGCATCACATCACTCACCTTGAACGAGATGAGAGATGACATGGAACACACAAACGCCCAGCTGCAGAAGGAACTCCAGGAAAGCGTAAAAAACGGAAACGAAGCCAAAGAAGCTGCGAGAGAGGCAACCGAAGTAGGTAGGACGGTGACGGCTATAGTGAGAGGAATCAAGAACAACGGAATGCAGAACCGCACAGCCGCTATGCCCTCGTACGCTGCGATGGCCGCTAGGGGTCTAGCGACAAGTATACACAATACACAGAACTTTCAAATGCCTCCCAAGCAGATCCAGAGGGAGATCATTGTAAACATCAGAGACCCCTTGACTGTCACAAATCTCAGAGCCATGAACCCCCGTAGCCTGAAAGCCCACATCGATCGCGCGATTGAGCAGAGCAACAACGAACACATAGTAAACATCAAAGTAGTATCCTCTAACCAGCTCAAGAGCGGAGACCTCAGCATCAAAACGGCCACAACCAAGGAAATGGAAACCCTAAGACAGTTCACAGAGGACTGGACCTACAGGATCGGGAACGGAGCATCTGTACGACTTCCAACATACGGAGTACTTGTCCACGGAATTCGGACAAGCTCAATGGACATGGAGAAATTCGAAGTTATCCGAGACGAAATACTACTGGACAACAAACCATTCATTCCAAACGCAGACATCAAATATATAGGATGGCTTTCGAGAAAGTCTCTTACAAAACCCGCATCATCCATCATTATTGAATTCAAAAACCCAGCAGATGCTAATAAAATCATCGACGAAGGACTTATCTGGCAAGGGCAAGTGTTCCAGTGCGAACTGTACAATAAGGGGAGCCGACTGAAGCAATGCTTTCAGTGTCAGAATTACGGCCACATAGGAACCCAGTGCAGGGCGACAAAAGCATGTGGCATTTGCGCCGAAGAGCATAGCTCGCGAGACTGCCCTACCCGGATCGACACCGCCGCACCCAGGAAATGTGCGGTCTGCCAGGGAGCACATGCCGCATGGAGCGGACAATGCCCTACAAGGAAAGACGAAATGGCCAAAATACGGGCCGCATACGACACGCGCCCGGTTTACCACCCCATAACGGAGAAGGAGCCCCAGGATCCAACACCAGGAGAACTAAGGACAACCGCTAGAGAGCCAGGCCGAACCCAGGAACCGAGGACCTCCGGGAGCAAATCCCCTACCAGGAGAGGACACAAGAGAGTCAACACCGGAGACATACGCATGTATGGCGATAAAGAGAACGAGCCCAGCTCGAGATCCAGCAGCCAGAGGCCGATCCGAATCAGGACGCTATCCAGAAGAGCGCTCGGAGAGATCGACAGTAACTCACAAACAAGACAGCCTAACAGCCAACACATGGACCTCACCACCAACATAGATCAATGAATAGACAACCTACACTAAGCATACTACAGTACAACGTTCGAAAAGCGAGAGACACAGTAATGGCGACAATGTTGAGAGATCCAAAAGTATTAGACTTTGACATCCTTGCTGTCCAAGAACCATGGAGGAATCCGTTCCAAGCAACCACACACCACCCGGCCAAAGCCCAGTTCCACCTATGCTACCCAGGTGACGACCGGGAAGGACCAGCAAGAGTATGCTTTTTTATTAATAAAAGACTCGATCACCTAAGATGGCAGTTCAAAGAACACACAAGAGACATCTGCACGTGGATTATTACACTAGCAAACGAAAAACGACTTATCATCCACAACATATACAACCCGGGTCAGACAGCGCCAGACAGACAAAGCGCCCTTCCTTTACTGCGCCAGATACTTGAAGAGTACAGCCACGAAGAACAAATCGTCCTTGGCGACTTTAACCTACATCACAAACTCTGGGGAGGCACGGACATCAAAGAAGCAGATCAAGAAGCAGACGACCTAATCGAAATAATGGAGGACTATGGTCTTATAAACACACTCTTACCAGGAACCGTCACATACGAGGAGGCGGGAGCGCACACGACAATCGATCTATGCCTGGTTACAATCGGGTTGGCAGACAGAATAGTACGGAGCGAAGTAGATCGAGACTTGGATCACAACTCAGACCACCTTCCCATCGCTACTATATTTGACCTGAGGGCTACCCAACTGCGGAAGGAACCGGCAAGGAACTGGAGGGAACTTAACAGCGAGAAATTCCAAGAAACCCTAGCGCAGAAGCTCCCAGAGCTGAGAAGGCTGAGAACTATAGCGGCCCTTGAAGAATATGTACGCGACGTGAGCACAGCTATCTGGGAAGCCGCCGATGAGGCAGTCCCCAAGAAACGCTTTTGCAAGAAGTCCAGGGAAGGATGGAGCGAGGAATGCAAGAAAGTACTCAGCGAGGCAAAGAGACTCCGACGTTTACATAGTCTAGACAATACTGAAGAATCGTGGGAAACCTACCGAGCAGCAAGAAACGCTAAAACAAGAACAATCAGGAAGGCGCTACGACAATCGCATAGGGAAAAGGTAGAAAAGGCAGCAGAGTCGCCAGAATCACTTTGGAAAGTCGCCAAGTGGGCAAGAAACAGAGAAAACCAAGCACCAAATGTCACTCCTGAACTAAGACACCCCACTACCAGACAGAAAGCGGTCAAAC